>VNJV01015011.1:0-52079 GCA_008042635.1 Drosophila nikananu | reverse complement strand
GCGCAGTGGAAGCGTGCTGGGCCCATAACCCAGAGGTCCGAGGATCGAAACCTTGCTCTGCTATGAAGTACTTTCGTGTAGTGCGAATTTTTTATAATATTTTTTCATGCAAATATTAAAGCCCAAACTATAGTAATAATTCGTTGTTATATTATTTTTATTATTAATAATATAATTTAAAAAAAATAAAATAAAAAGACATCAATCTCAGCTAATTACCGCTCCCCCTGCCAAAGGAAATGCTGCTTTTGGGATATCTAACCTACTGCATTGTTTAACTTTATTCAGTTGTTTTAGTATAAAAGTACAAAATATGTGCTAAACTATTAAGGGTTTTCACTAACAACTAAGGCGAAGAATTTTCCACCGCTCCGGGAGCGCGCTCTCAGTAGTCCTCGTCGCAGAAGCAGCCGTCCCGCGAATTCTCCACAATCCAGTCCAGGTATTTCGTCACCCGCGTGTACACGCCCGGATAGTTGGGCCTGGCACAGCCATTGCCCCAGGACACGATTCCGATCTGCTCGAAGCGCTTGTCGTCGGGCCGAAGGCGCACCAGCGGACCCCCCGAGTCGCCCTGGCAGCTGTCCCGCCCCCCAACTCCCGGATAGCCCGAGCACATCATGTTCTTGGTGATCATCTTCTGGGTGTAGTTCGTCTGGGCCACGCACTCGTCGTTGTCCAGCACCGGCACCTCGACTTCCTGCAGCAGGCATGAGGGTTTACCATCCTCCTTGAGGGTGCCCCAGCCCGTGGCAATGGCCTTGGTGCCCACAAAAAGATCCTGGCGCTGCTCCACCCTCGGCAGGCAGATTGGCCGTATGAAGCTGGTGATGGGCACGCGGTCATTGAGGCGCAGCAGGGCAATGTCGTTGTCAAAGTTGGAGAAACTAAACTTCTGGCTGAAGGCACGCAACACGAACCGCGTCTCCGGGCGCTCCTTGTCATTGCAGCGATCGTGTTCCCCGAAGGTGACCTTGATCATGAACCACATGAAGCCCTTGACGCAGTGGGCGGCCGTCAGCACGTAGCGATCATTGATCAGGGTTCCGCCGCAGTAGAACCTATTGAAGTAGCTCAGCCGGGCCATCCAGGGGTATTCACTCACTCCCGTTGTCGTGCCGCCCACAATCCGAGACTCGTCATTGCGTTCGCCGCACCTGAAAGGAAAGATCGGAAGAATGGGAGTTTAGTTTATACTTTTATCGTATGTGATTTGACTTTATAATTTATAAGGTTATAGTCGAGTGTCACGTCTCAGGAATAGTATAAATAAGTACGAATTTCCTTGCTTTAAAAAGTATATAAATATTTTTAGGAAATATGATTCTCAATAATGCTAAGCTGAATTTTATACATATAACCATTTATAGATTATGAACAGAAATAAAATATATTTTGTGCCACCTCATTAGCAAGTTCATATCGAAAAGATAAATGGATTGGGTCAAGGGTGCCTTTTGCGATCTCTCTGCCGATTGGCAAGTTCAGAGTTCAGCAACCCCGAAACCCACAAAGAAAGTGTTGGAAGTGTTTTATGGACAGACATAAAACAAATGAGCGATTTTTGCAGATTTTATGGTTGTCCCACAGCGCCTACAACACGCTTTACATTAAACAGGTTTTTAATTACCCCCCAAACACAACATGCAGCCGAACTTAACTTAAAAATTCTTCCTCTGGCAAAGGAAGCGCATCAGGTTCTCTCTGTCTCTCTCTCTGTGTTTATTTTGGCCACATAATCAATCGATCCGGTCGCAACAAGTATTTGGGATTCAGATTTTGTGTGTATTTAATCGTGTCATTGCCCCAAAATGGTGGCCAGGCCAGTCGAGAGGCGTCCCGAAACAAAGAAGCAAAATGTGCGACGGCGACCCACTTAGGAAACGGAGACGGAGACGGCTTGGCCAAGACCGCCGCCTTGGCCAAAAGTCGAAGCCAGAGACGACGGCCACAACGGCATTCCCCTGCCTCCCGCACACACATTAATATGACATGACGCATGGAGCGTACACCTTCCACAGTATCTGCCCAGAACCGTATATACTATATATATCCATAGCTGTATCTGTATCTCCCGAATAAACACACGCACGCCCTCTGAAAGACAAACAGAGACTGTTATCAAATCGTATGCAAATCAGTTTCTTTTTTCGTTCTTTCATTTTTGCATATGAAAAGGAAAAACAAATAAGAAAAAAGTACAAATTATATATAGAAATAAAACGGGTTTTAGGCCTTCATTAACAAATCGAAGAATTGGCTGCGACTACATAAAGTTCCACTAATTTTACGGCTGGATTTTGATTCATGGGGGGAAGTTTTTAAAGATTCTTAAGAAATATAAAACTAATTGGGAATACATTTAATTAAATTCAAAGAAGCTTTACAAAGTAAACAATATATTTTTGTAGAAATGTTTTTTTTTTTAGATTGGTTAAATACAATGTTTAAAAAATTATACAAAGGTCTTACGACTCCACATACCTTAAACTCTAGTTATTTTAAGCACATGAGTGTTTTAAATTGTTATTTTATTCTGCTAAATAAGTATTAAGCTCTTTTTTAACTCCCTTAAGAACTCGCTTCCTTACTTAAGACTTAAATACCCTATAGAACTGGCCCAAGCCGAGAGAATGCCGAAAGCCTGGCACAAGCCAAAGTTCAATTCCCAATTGGCAATGCAATTTGTTTAATGGCCACACAAGAATGCCTTTCAAGTGCTATTCTTCAGAGAGAACCTGACACTTGGGGTCACGCGGAGAATTGGTATTTCGAAACGGGTAAGAAATGGGCAAATAAATCTTTTGGACCAATAATTAACTTTAAAAGAGCTCGAAACTTTATTGCTAACTTTTACTTTAATGATTTAAGATAAAAACTGATCTTATTTCAAACATTACAAAAATAACAGCTTCAATTGTTCACAAATTAAGGAAGTCGTTTCAAACAGAGTGGAAAGATGATTTAGTTTGATAAAAGCCATGGCCAAGTGATTCTTTAGAAAGTTGAAATGCGTTTCCATCTGAGTGTTTAGATGGATATGAAAATTATAATGGGTATGGTAATGTCTGACTTTTGGTTAAGCTCCTTGTATTTCGAAAATAATTAAGTATCTGCCTTAAAAGATGAGTTAATCTATTGACTTTAGAAGTCTTTCTGAAGGAAACCTAGCCTCTATTCATTTCAAAGATTTTCCCATTGACAGCTTCCTATAATTAAGTTTGAGGAGTGTTAGAACCGATTTCTCCACAGATATATCCCGTCGATGGCGTGCTCTCCTCGCAGGCACTCGAATCTATCTGTAACTTTAACTGTTTGTGCCATTTGTATGCCGTGACAATGACAACGCCAGAGTGGTTTATCACCTACCCGGCCGTCTAACTGGAAGTTGTCATCATGACCATGACAGCTTTCGTGCATCTCTGGATCTCTGGATCTTGAGATCTTTGCATTTGTAGGTATGAGCACACACACATGCCATATGCGAGAATGTGTCTCTGGGGGATGAGGACTGGGAGCTGGGACTGGAGCTGGCACTGGGACTCACCTGCAGGAACATGTCGGCGACGTTTGGTTCTGAGCTGCCGGCGAATTATTGCGATTGAAGGCACCGAACCAATTCTTGATCGGATTTTGCCGGAATACAGGTTTGTTGCCATTGCCATCCAAAGAGGTTGAGGAGGAGGATGAGGTTGTGGCGGAGGAGGAGGCAGCTCCGATTTTCAGCTTCTTTGGCTGGTGATGGGCTGCACCCAAGGCCTGATATTTGCCCGGAATGGAGGATAACGATGATGTTGTTGTCGTCGTTGTCGCTGCTGCTGCTGCTGAGCAGGAAGCAATGGCCAGCACGAGTGGCCAGTGACGTAAGTGGAGCATCATCTTCTCTTCTGGTTATGCAATCCGCTGCATGTAAGCTTAATGAGTCTTCGCCACGAGCAGTTCCGTTATTGGAATATATTTCGATATACTCGCTCGGCCCGTTCTTCGCTCTTCCCTGCTGGTTCTTCTGGCTTTTCGAAATCTCCCTTCGCACACCACTTGTTAATTATGTAAATCAAGCACGGTTTCTTTCTGTCTTCTTGTTGTTGCACTAATTGAACCACTTCACATGACTGCAAACTGTCAACAAGTCGCGCCCTGATCCCAGCGAATTTCTCGATCTGTTTGTTTGCGATTCTCGAATCTCGGATTCACTAATTCTCCGCTCCAAATCGTGGCTATAAGCTAGTTCGCACCGCACACGCGAAAGTCTGCAAGCCGACTGATACGAGCCAAAGCCAAAGTCAAAGCCACATGCTTTCAGCCAAAAGCCATTTCCATTGCCAAGGCCCGAACCGAAGCAGCGGCGTCAACGCAGGCGCAGCAGCAGACGCCGCCGCAGACGCCGACGCAGACGCAGGCGCTCGTTGAGCAAAGAAAGTTGCGCATGCGCAGCGCCTGCGTGCGTTGGCAGTGAAGCGGGCAGAACAGAACGCAGAGAGCCGGCAGAAGTGAACTAAGCACTGAGAGAAATATATATGTTTTAATACTAATAACAATAAAATATTGATAAATATTAATTTTACTATTGTTACTGAAGAAATAACAGAAATACTGAAAAATATAAAGCAGAAACTAAATATTTAATTAAAGAAAGCATTTATTTGTTTGGTATAATGAAAAAAATATAAAAGCCCAAGAAAAATATAACTCAAGTTACATAGAACAGACTTGTTTTAACCACAAATCTACACTGGTTCTGTGCCAAAAACCCTTCCCAAAACCTTTCCTTTTCGGCATCATCGAAATACATCAATTAATAGAGGAAAAGATTCTTAAGCAATTCTTTATTACAACAATTAATTATTAAGGTTAATTAAAAAGATTATTTTGGAGTTCTTTAACTAAAAAATTTCCTTCGCACATTAATAAACATTTTATCGGGCTTTTCTGAAACGCAAATGCTTTCCCTCAGTGCAGAGAGTGGGCCAAGTCAGAACGTTGAGGGCAGGCGTATTTTTGTAGTCTCCCCTGAGTTCCTAATATGCTAATGTGACAGTTTGCTTTGGCTGGGCTTGTTTCCTTCTTTTTTTGTATTTTTTCGTTACCAATGGAGTGTGTGCGTTGGGGAGTTCTTCTCGATTCTGCCTCTTTTCTTCTGTCGCCGACATCGTCTGTTTAACGTTTGTTTATTATGCTCGCAACGTCAATACACCGTAAAAATTACAATCAATGATGGGAATTGATTTAGGCAGTTGCCACACAGATAACCTGTTTAATCGGCGATCAAGAAAGCTGAAATGGAGGAACTTAAAATGGGTGGCTAATTAATAAAGCAAATAACCGTTGGGAAGTGTTTAAGAATCATAAATTTAGTGATTGAACATTTTATGCTACCATTACCAAATGAAGTAATTTAAAATAAGATTTAAACTAAGCTTAAGAAGGCTTTAAAATAATATAATACAGTACAGCTGAACACTAAACAAGGGTTTATAAACTATTGATTTAGTGAGGTTCTTGAAAAACGAGTTAAAGTAATATTCCTCTCAGTGCAAGGCGAGCAAATATTTTTCTAATGGCTCAATAGCTTACAAACTGGAAGTGGAAACCAGAGTTCACTCCCAACAGCCAACACAAACATCCTTTAGGAGCCGCAAATATGAACTTCAAATGTTAAGTGGGCGAAAGAGAGATTTAAATTATATATTTCTGATCGGAATGATGTGCAGCTATAGGCCCACACACACACACCTCACACCCAGTGGTAGGCTCGTGGTATTTCACTTTAGTTTTTCATCATTGCCACCCTTTCATCTTTTCCGACGCCTTTTCACTTGCCCAGAGGAAAGAAAGAGAGAGGGAAATCCAAGTTTTTCGCATTTTCATGTTCATTTGCCGGTGCATGAATTAACAAAAATAAAAATAAAAACGGGGGGAATCAGATAATTTATGTTTTTGCATTTGTACAACGCTTAAAGTTAATTTAAATTACTTTAAACGTGCAGCCACTGAACTCGGCCACAGATGATGTGATGACCCAATTAAGTTAAATGGAAATTCATTAAAAATGTCGCTCCGTCAAATCATTTGAACACATTACAAGGTTTGGTAATGTATCGAGTGTCGCCTGACACTCATTTCATTTCTGAATATGAATCGCTTAATTGTCATTAAATCGATTAATGTCTGTTGAAATGAATGTGATGTGCGAAATGGAAATGCACTTTCAACTAAGTGGCTTGGAAAATGTGTAAAATAATGATTACAAAGATATCAGTTGACTTGAATTATGGGGTTTATTCTTATTAAAAATGAAATGTGTACTGTTTTTAGGGGTTAATTTTGAATGTAAAACTTTATAGACTTACGCAGCTAGGAATTCCACTTAAAATTCATGATTGCACCCAAGCAATTCTCCTTGAATAACAATTTTCCAAACCATTTCGACACACCTTGTTCCCTTGCCTCCTCACAGCTGCCACACCAGACCCGTAGTGCAATTTTCTCCATTTTCATATGGGAAAATCGCTCACACTCACTCACTCACTCTCCTAATCAAAAGTCAACAATCCGTGCCCGAAAAAAAAGTGAAGGAAAACTTTGCTTTTGATGGGCAGACTGAATGGGTTTTCCTTATTAATTGAAAGCATGCAAATTTGCCTCTTCTAATTTTCTAATTTCAAACTCTGATTGTTTCTTTTCGGGCCGGCAGGTAGACAGACACCAGCGGCACTCGTAATTGTTAATTGGAGGGAAGCGAACTGAGACACCAACGGAGGAGGTGGTGGGGCGAAAGGTTAGGCACCAGAACCAGGGGACCAGAAAGCGATCCACCACCTGACATGCGAGGCAGCGCCTTGAATCCGTGACGACAATCATTGCATCACCGAGATTAGCGGGCATTACAGGGAGTAGCCAAGCAAGGATGAGTGCCGCCGGCTGGCTGGACATGAATGCAGCTCTCCAGAGTCTCGACGAGAACCCGGAATCGAACGTGAGGCCCGGAACTCGGCAGAAGCGACGTAGCAGCTATGCCGGACGCAGTGCCACCACTGCGGGTGTCCATGGTCGTGGCAGCATTGGCAGCGTCAGTGCGGGCCTTTACAAGGCATTCCGAGAGCGCTTCCTCAGCAGCGACGATTCCTCGGGGAACTATCGCAAGCTGCGGCAAAGAGACGCGGAAGTCGGACGTAATGCCTCCAGTTCCACGGACAGCTCTGGCGAGGATGGGGAGCCCAGCAGTAGCAGCAGTGTGGAGGACTTGTTCGCCAGCGAGGCAGACCGACGCAAGTGGCAGCGGAAGACCTCGGAACAGAGACGTCGGGCGGCAAGGAAAAAGGTAAGTGGTTGCTTAAATAAAATAATTCCTTTCTTTTTAGGAATATATAATTTATTTAATTTATTTAAATATATATATATTAAATATATATATTCTTATCTGAAAAATAAGATTTGTATACCAATTTAAACTAATTTTATAACATTTCTTAATGAATTCCTTTATGTCAAACCCATTTTCTGTCAAGTTTCTTTCATGAAGTATTGAACAATTGTTGTAATTGTTAAATACGCGCCATTGTATTTTAATTTAGGAAATATTATGATAAACCATTTAAGTGAAATTATAAAGTTCATTCTGTGTGAAAGTGTGGAGTTATCAATTCGGTAAGTAACCTCTTTTTATACCATGTACCGTAGGTACAAAGGTATATTAATTTCGTGCAAATGTATGTAACAGGCAGAAGGAAGCATTTCCGACCCCATAAAGTATATATATTCTTGATCAGCATCAACAGCCGAGTCGATCTAGCCATGTCTGTCTGTCCGTCTGTCCGTCTGTCCGTCTGTCCGTCTGTCCGTCTGTGTCAACGCCTAGATCTCAGCAACTATAAGAGCTAGAGTCACCAAAATCGGTATGTAGGTCGGAATGTTTTGTAAGCAGATCAAGTTTGTTTCAGATTTAAAAATTTCCCTCCCACTCCCCCGCAAATCAATAAAATCAATAAATCAATAAACGCCTAGATCTCAGCAACTATAAGAGCTAGAGTCACCAAATTCGGTATGTAGGTCGGAATGTTTTGCACGCAGATCAAGTTTGTTTCAGATTTAAAAATTTCCCCCCCACTCCCCCGCAAATCAATAAAAACGTTTTGCAGCCGCAAATATTACCATATATCTTTCTTTTTGTGCATAGGCATGCATATGTAGAACATGTATCAATACCGAAAATCTGGTAACGATCGGATGAAAAACACAAAAGTTATTTACTTATCAGTGTGTTATCTATTTGGCAGCTAGCAACAGGTGCATCTGTCTCTGTCTTGCACACGCAAGTGCATGAGATGGTGGTGGTTTTGCAAAGAGCGAGTTTGTTTACATTTTGATATATATTTTGGTACATGGTATATAACAGTCGTTCACGAACGACAGTAGCTTTCTCACTTGTTTTAATTATTTTTATAATTAATAAACTTTCAATATTGTACATTTTACAGTCTTCTAAATGGATTTTATTTAAGCTTAGATCAGATAATGTAACTGCTGATAATTACCAATAAATGACACATACTTTCTTGATATGCACAAATCGTAGCCATTTCAAGACCACCGCACATTTCTATATAAAAATATTTAAAGAGCTTTCGTCTTTCGAGCAGTTGCAGTAAAAGGTTTAAATTACCTGCTTTCCATTTTGATTTTCGCTCCGAGTTGATTTTTGAAATTCCCCTCAGGTCTTCCCCAAAACTACAGTTACGTGTGCCAGGTTATCGGGCATTGATTTGGCTCCGAAATTGGTTCACTCTCAGCACGAACTGTCGCGTGAAAAACTATAAACTCTGAACATTCCATTTTCGGTTTCATTTGGTTTCGTTTCGTTTACTGTCCCGGCTAATTTGCATTAAATTCCATATACATAGTTCCCTCGGTATATTAGATAATTGCATTAATCGCTTTGGTGTGGTCAGGCTGGGTGGTGGAGAGCAGTTTTTTTATAAATACCTAATGAGGAATCATTTTACAATGGGGTTACTGGACGCCATGCTCTGTTTCTGGGGCATATGGTTTCACTTTCGTTTGTCTGTTAAACCAATTAGTTTGTACGGGTTTTATACTCTTAGTATTTACATTTTTAATTTAGTTTTATGATGTGTAATAACATTACAAATTAGTTGGAATTTATAAAACTTTAATTATACTATACATAGAATTAAATCGAAATCAATTAAACATTTTATTTTGGATATTATATATTTTTCAATTTAATTTAAAGATTATATTAAAACATTTTAATTCTTTAGAAGCCTAATTTCGGTACGTAGATATTTTAACATGATACAAAAAATCAGAGAAACGTTTTCCCAATTGAAATTAATGCTTTTTTCATTTAGTTATGCACTTTTTAACTTTGATTTGTCTACAAAAGCATCATAAAAAATATGGTTAAATCTCGGTTTAAGGAATGTGAATATTTCAAGTCTTCTAGAGCGCATTGTTTACTTTGATTTCCCATTAAAATCTTAACAGAGTTGATGATTTTGGGCCACATTCGAAAATAAATGTTAAAATTTTTCAACATTTTATAAAATTGTCAAAAGTTGAGCAAGTATTTTAATGTTCTAAAATTTTAAACATACTTTTTAGAGCTATTAACTGTAGGAAATTTATAAAATAATTTAAGCTATAAAAATGAATAATAATGCTTATTAATTTAGTTTTAATTGATTTCCAAGTAAGCTTCTATTTATTTTTCACTTAAATTCTGTGGATTTATCCCACCGTTCATCTCATGCCGCCAAACAGCTGTTGGGAAAGCTTTCACTTTGTTTACAAACAGCCGGCGAAAAGCTGCCCCATTCTGTCCCTCTGTCTCTCTCTTTCGCAGTCTCTAATTCTCAATTGATAGTCTGATGCCTCTCTTGAGTGCTTCTCCTAGGTGACTTTCAGTTCCACTCAAAATCTCAGCATCGGACGCCGCTAAGCGACTTAAATCTCGGTGCTGGTCCAGTTTTAGTCTTCCGAGGATTTTGGCTTAACTCTGCTAAGCTGCGTTCTTCTGGGATATTCTATATATATAGTTTATATTTTTTGTATTGTTACGTTGCCTTGGCTACCATTTCGTGGTCCAGTGGACTTTAAAGTAGCCGCCGCTTAAAGCAGCGCGCCTTTTCTTGGCCCCTGTCTCCTAGCTTTGGTTTGTTTGTTTGTTGTCATTGCTCAGCCGCACCGTGTGCCATGTTAGTTTTATTTTTACGCCGCTGCCCCTGTCTCGCTTGACTGCACATCCTGTTCATCCTGTTTCCCCATTTTGGCTTTGTGGCCATGCTCCTTTTTCGTTTTTATTTTTGCGAATTATTCAGCTAGGCGCATTCTTTTTAAGCGTACACAAGGAGAAAGGTGAAAGTAGGGTTCTTATTAAATTTCTATATGAATAAGCTATATTTTACTCTTTTTAAGTAAAGGTAAATTCAACATTTTGGAAATTGTTAAGGACTTATAAATTATATATACTATATAAAATATTACCAGTACCTTTCATCACCAATCCTTTTTCGCAGTGCATCTCTATAAGCATTTTGCAGCTGTGTTTACCAAAATAAAATGAGCGAAAAAAAGGAATATATAAATAAATGGCCAAAATTGTGCGCCGCAGTGTCGCCAGAGGAAGTAAAAAAGGCGAATGCAATCAGTAGACCCAGATCTATGACGGGTACTTGGCCCCTGAACGCTCCTTCCAGCCAACAGACTCCTTTCTTCTATCTCTCCCCCAGCGGCATCCCCTTACGTAACTTCAGTTTTCGGTATTCTAGAACCACTAACCATCTCCCCGCCTCGAACACCGCGCCAGGTGGTGCCTGGCCCGTCCACACATGTGGCCCTATGATTTATGCACGCTACTTAATGCCTTCTTAATTACATTTTATGTTACAACCGAAAAATAATAATATCTTGCTGAAAAACAGTAGACAAGGGAGCGGAGCCAGGATGTGGGGCCAAAGGCTGGCACACAAATCACATTCCTTTTCGGGGGGAAGGACACGTCCCAGCTGCCAACACAATGCGGAAAACGCTTTCACTTTCACTTTTTCGGTGCAGCTGCTGTCCCCGCTTTTCCCACCCCGTCACACTCTCTCCCTCCCTCTCCCCCTTATAGCCATCATATGCGACTGAAACAAAAATCTATTTGGCAATGGCCTTGGGCTTAGGGATAAAAGGAGGGGATGGGTGTCCTGTGTCCTTGAGGGGGGGGGGTGGAGGGGCTCCTGGAGCGTCCGGGGGACAGACGTTCGTTCTTGTGTATTCAGTCAACACAAATTTGCGTGGCTTTTTTTCGGATAGGGCTCCCGACATTTTTTCTCCTCTTGCAGTTCATTGAAATGTGTGCGACAGGCGAAATACAATTACACCATGGATTCATGTTCATTGTCTGGATGCGTGACGTCAGCTGGGGAGGGAGCCCGGGGGGGTGACAGGACTCGTGTCCTGGGGTGCATTCCAATGCGCCCCAATACCCACTGTTGACAGCGATAGTTGGATTGCATGGCGGGCCCAAGGTGAAAGTTCAGTTACGTGATGTTTGCCTTGCTTTCGATGACAACAGATTTCATTTGGACTTGTGTCTTGTGTGGGGATTTAAATTAAAAATTGGGTTTGGGGAGAAATTTATGATAAAAGGAATTGGGAATATGAATTAAATTAGTCAGTCTTAAATTTAATTTTAACAGAGAAGACATAAAAGAAATACAAACCCTAAAATGGTGTACAAAATTATATTAAAACTTGTTTAAAAACAAAAGTAAACAAATTTACTCAAAATTTCTTATCTTAAAAATTTATTTTCATACTAAAATATGAGTAAGTAGACACATGATTACCTGTTTTAAATATTGTAGTGAAATCTACAGCGAGAAAAGCTTATTTTTTAAGCATATAATTAAGTTTCCATAAATTTTTAGGATTTTAAATACTGTATTGATATCTAAAGCTAGAGTAGCTTATTATCTTAAATTACTTTATGAAGTACGAAGTATCACATTGTTTTTGACTATTCAAAGCATCAACATTCAATATTAATTTTCTATAAATTCAGCTTTTTATGTTTATAAATATGTACAGACTAAGTTTAAAAGACTGTTTAACTTTATAAAAAAAAACGCTTCGAAAGTTTTTTTTAAGAAGTAAACCTTTCCACAGACCTATTAGATTTTTTTTAGAATAGTTACACCTCAAGTTCACCCAAGCTGCAAATGACAAAGCCAGAATCCGTGGACCATAGACTTGGGTCGCTTTAAGCCCTGTCAAGTGCTTGCCATTGAGCCGGAACAAGTGGAGAAATTCCTTTTCAAATGAAAAACTGGGCTTATTTTCTTTTTTTGTGTGCCGGCAGTTCGTGTTTCACAAATTAAACACGTAGCCAGGCCGGCCGCCAGTGAACACCGAAAACTGGAGGCTGCAAATCCTTTCTGTCGAATGCCAAACTGGGACCCCGCTGTGGTCGTGGTCGTGGTCGTGGCCATTGTAACTGAGCCACGACTTTGCCCGGCCAGAACTGTGTTGTTAACTCCGTCCCTTCCCTCTCCAGATTTTGCCAGAAAGTCAAATTAGCGCTTCCCCTGCCTTCTCTTTCGCGTGAAAAATGCAAATTCTCTGTAATGTTGGCTGTTCATAATTCGCACTGTGGCCCTGGCCGAAACGGAAGGTCAAGCCTAGAACAATAATTACACAATTTATAATTCACAAAACAATTGTTTCTGACAACTGAAATATTTCTGTTCGAGCCCGGCTCTCGCTTTCGGGCAAAAAGTTTCCCACTAAATGGGTTGGTAGTTCGGCCCAGCGCGCCCAAGTTTTTAATTGAAATGCCTAAAGTGGGGCCTCATAGTTTTCCTGCCAGTGGAAAGTGAATTGTCGCCAAAGGCGGGGAAATGTTGTTGAATAGGGTAAAGGTAACAGGGGAATGGGGACACCCCTGATATTTCTAGAGCCCCCGAAACCCTTCGGATACCTCATAATGTACAGAAAAGAGCAGCTCTCTAGAATTTTCCGTGTTGCCCGGGAAATGCAATGCCAAGTTTCCAGGGCAACAAAATAAACAATCAGCTACACTCAGCAAACTAATCAATTATGGAATCCGTAGGCTTGCATCGTTTATATATGTTTGTAAATTAAAAACATTGAAACTTAAAATTTGTTGTACAATTTTAAGCAGTTCGTGAGCCTTGCCTTATATTCTTAAAGTCAAGAAACGAAATGCATAACTTTTAGACTGTTCCCTAAAAATTCGAAATAACATTCTTACCACCATATTTTCTGTGTGTCGAGTAGGCTCTGGAATAGTCAATATATCAATCTAGTAGTCCGTGAATTCCAATCGCTGCTGTCAGCTTTGTGTACCAGACGTTGTGTTACGAAATCCTCATTCAGTGTGAGCGAGTCGAGCTAGCAGGAACACAAGCAACAATAAATAAAATTTAGTTTTCCAAATCAGAAAAAAGAAAAACTAGTGAAAAGAATATATTGATTTATAATTTATAAGTTAATTTCAACCCGCGTCGCAAGTATGTCGATCTTCGACAATCCCGAGCAGCTGCGGCAGCTGCAGAGCCTCCTCAATCCCAACCAAAGGAGACCCGGGGTCGAGTGCGGCAGCAGCAGTGAGGATGAGGATGACTCCGTGGTGGTCCCCAAGATGAGTGAGTAGAAGGAATCTTTTCCCATCGAGAGACTCGATTAAATATAAACCCGATGGATACTCGCTCTCAGCTCCTGGTGGCATTGGGCCTTCCCAGACCCCAGGTACCTCTGGCAAGCCAAAGAGTAAAAAGAAACCAAATCCCTTGGCCACTCCTTTGGTGGAGGAGGAAAAGAAACAGCCGGAGAGCCTGGAGGAGTGGCAGTTGCAGCAGGAGAGGGAGGACAAGGACATCCTCGACTCTCGGAAGACGCCGGAGTACACGATGACCTATCGGCAGGCAGTGGGCACAGAAGATGTCTTTCTGCAGGTGAAATTTCCTCGCCTTCATAGTATTCCCCAAACTGATTAGTAACATCCCCTGCAGATGGGCAACCGGACGGGCTCTTCGGCCAGCTGTGAAGATCTCGTACTGGAGATCTCCATGCCAGACGAAGCCATGGCCGCCGATAAAATGACGCTGAGTCTCCAGGAGACGGAACTGGATCTGGGCACCTGTCTCTACCGACTGCGGTTGCCACTGCCGCATCCCGTGGACGTGGACAGAAGTAAAGCGAGATTCGACAGCGAGCAGCGGAAGCTCAGGCTCACTCTGCGACTGAAGAGAGAGCTAGACTTTGTTAATTTTTAGCTCCAATTGGAACTAACTTACACGGTCGAGAACCATTTTAAAAATCCCTTCCACAACCCCTCACAAACATTCACCAATTCAAGCAGCCTGATACATCATAAGCATAAGCCAATCGCGCCTAGGTCATTTGTCATTTTTGTTTTACAAACCACGTGAAAGAACTTTCAGAACGTCGTCCCAAGCAAAATCCCAGAAGAACATCATCATCGGAATCATCATTGTCATCATAATCAGAAGAAGAAGAAAGTTAAAGCCAACAAGTCATCTCATGCGGCGGTCCATTTGAAAACTAGTTACAAAAGCTCAATCACAAGTATTACTATTTTGAATACCAATTTATAAAATAACAAACTAGCTTTTTCAAAAAAGCCGACAGACCATACCATCCGCAGTAAAAATATTTTGAGTCTACAAGTCCACAGAACGGCCAGTCAGAATCAGAATCACAATCAAAGTACACAATTGTAAAAGCACTAGTGTAGAGTATTGTAAAAGTTTTGGAATAAATGTAGAAAATTTTTCAGTGAAATTTGCCATTGTTGTTTTATTTAATAATGTATATATTTTGTATTTACTATTTAAAGAACCAAAAAATGTAGTAAGAACTTGGATCTAGAAACTTGCAAAAGAATATTCAAGCACCCATCAAATGTGAATCGTTCTGTCCCAATTTGATACGTTAAAAATTGATTTAATTCACTGACCCCAAGCTCCGTTACACGCATATCCTAAGCAAATATTTTGACGCTAGAGCATTACTCGAATTTGGCCGCAATTCCAATTGAATTGTCGGCACTTGGGTTTGTTTTGCTACCAAATTGCGCATACGCCGCATGGTCCTTGCTGCCGGGTCAATCGCAAATTACGCTCAAACGAAGCATGAAGTATTCCTTGGGCGCTCGGGCAGCCTTTATTACGGCGCTGTCAAAAATCACTTTGGCTAAATATTTGTCAAGCGCAGACAAACCAAAGTCAAATACACAACACAACCCGAGGGGAGAAGTTGAAAATCGAGATTTTAGGTTGTTTTTTCTTGTGCCCTCATCGAGCCCTAATAGGCCACGATTGTGGGTTGTATTGGGAGGATTGAGGGGCGGGGCGGGAGGAGAGTCGAATTTCTGTTGTCGTTGGATTCAGGGCACACAATTACGTCTCGTTTGCGGTTTGCGGCTGCGTTTTGCCTCATTTACCCAGACTGACGCTGGCACATTTCAACTTGGGCCCACTTTTCGGCACCCGGGCCACCCGGTCACCGGCAGAGACATGATAAAGTGTCGCCCTGCTCACCAAAGAATAAAAAATATATCCATCTATATATATATCCTTATATATATAAGTTAAAGTTCAGACAGGCACACAGAAGAGTCGCAAGAGGAAAAGATGAAAACTCACAAGTTTTGGGCAGTTTTCGGAAAGTGCGTGCCTCGCCTGGCGAGCAGTGGGTGGACCTTGTATTTTCCTAATGAAAGTTTTGCCCAGGACTATGATGATAAATCATCAGACAAGGACTCCGGCGGCTGTCAACGGAAAACTTTCAATTCAATTTAAATGTCCGAGCCCTGTGGGCAGCCGACTGTAAAGGGAAAGTGAATTATTTTCCTGCAAATTAGGTGCGGGTGGATTTTCAAAGAACAAATTATTATAATACCAGGGCTTACTCTCGGTTAAATAAAGGGAAAGAGGCGGCTAAAGCACGCTCTTGTTCAGCTTCGAGGATATATGTATATTCCAACAACAAGAAACCAATTTCTCAGCTAAAGAAGGCAAGGTAAACAATCCAAAATTGTATCAGCATTTCTTGAATTCACTCCTTTTCGGCTCTATTTCGGCGTTCGATGACATTCAACAGGGAAAACAAACACGAAAATGGAAAGAACGAAAGAAAAAAACAAATTACCATGTGTTGATGTTAGACTTTCCAAACAAACAAAAGGGAAACATCCCCCAAACCTAGAAAATAGGAAAACTACGCAAAAACCAACAGAGAAAAAGGCTGACAAAAAGAGAACCCACATTTTTTTGCAGCTCATTTACACAAACGCACGTTCCAGCATCCGTGATGATCATCCCGGCCAGAGCCACACCCTTTTTATCATCTCTTAGAAAAGTTTCCATCAACACAAATACATGGAAATGGGAACACACACAAAATTCAAATGCAAATTGAGCGCATTTTCCCATGTGCAATGCGGCCAAGTTTTGTGTGGGGTTTTCACCACCTCATCCACCTCGGGGGCAGGAAAATTGCCAACTTTTTAATATGTGTAAAATGCCGTGTGCGAAATACTTTAAACCCCCAACAACATATTTATAACCAAACCGGAGAACGCTTGTCCTTGGCTGTGTTTTTCAGTTATTTTTTTTTTGGTTTTTCTGGTTGGCAATAAATAATTGTTGCACTTGGCCACACTTGAAAAATGCAATAAGCCAAAGGCCACACTTTTTTCTCCAACAATTCATGAGTGTTTCGATGGCGCCAAGGTTGAAAGTCACGATTGTGATGCAAATTTAAAGTGCTCTGCTTGACAGCTTTCTGCCCTATAAGCTACGCTTTTCCACTTTCCATGTCATCCTGCTGGCTCCTCTCCCTGCTAATTGCCATCTGATTAAAGTTAACTCGGCTTACAGCTCACAGCTTTTCCGGCAACAAGTCACCTGGCTGAAAGCGACTCGCAGGGATCGGTGGAATGTCGTTGCTCTTTTTCCCTTGTTTTTTGTTTCTTCCGTTCCACATAA
This sequence comes from Drosophila nikananu, assembly GCA_008042635.1. Taxonomy (NCBI): domain Eukaryota; kingdom Metazoa; phylum Arthropoda; class Insecta; order Diptera; family Drosophilidae; genus Drosophila; species Drosophila nikananu. Next base: position 35,040 of record VNJV01015011.1, on the reverse strand, counting down.
ATCTGCAGGTTTTATTTTTAATTACCAGTGAAACCATTTCCATGTCGACACAGTTAAAAGTTAAGCTTCAAATATATTTCAATGAAAAAGAAATGATAAACACTGGGGATATTTTTTTTTGCGGGGAAAGGCCTTTAAGTTGCTATCCCTTTAAGTAATAATTGAAGAGGGTTTGAGAAAAATTGTGGGAATATTTTTATTCAAAGAATAAAATAATAAAATAAACCAAAAACTTACCTTACCAACAATCTAATAACTTAAGGATATTTGTCGGAAGGTCCCCTCTTTGTAATTTCCGCTGAAATTAAAACTTATTTCGGACTTATTATCATTATTTTATCTTCAGTCGAGTTTCATATTCAGTACAGAGCAGACGCAACTCTTTGGTGTAATGGTGGAACAGTCACAAAATACTAAAATTAAAACATACAGAAATAGGCTAATACTTCTGGCAAGATGTCATTCCTTCAGCTTCAGGCGAACGCTTGCACAGAGTGAATCTTCTGGGCTACTGCCTCCTGACCGACAAGCAGGTGAAGTATTACTATGGGCTCCATATGATCTCGGACGAGGAGCTGGCCGCCACAGGCGTAGAGCTGATCGGCGACCATCGTCTCATTCATCTGGACGACGACGCCGAGCCCTTCCTCAAGACCATCTTCCCAGAGTCCCAGTTCGATCTCGAGGTGGCTGATGAGGCTAGAACCTCAACCGAACTTGTAGCTGAGATCCAGGAGGACCTGGAACTAAGACTTGTACATTGTGTGGTCCCTGATCAAAATCGAACAAATGTTTTCACATAAATTTTAAACAGATTTTCTCAAACAAAAAAAAATATTTTTTCAGGTTGATAAAAAATTTTCACATTGTTAATTTCGAATGGTTTCTTCCAAAACAATGAAACTACTTTCTCACACAGTTTGCTTCAACTGACACAATTTACCACTTTCAACACGAAACACTTTTCACAGCTCACTAAGCCTGGCAAATGAAATGGGGGATAACAGGAAAAACACAAAAAGTTGGAAGTCAGGCGCTGAGCTGCAAACGCTTAAAGCAAATATCACACATACGCCATGTGGTGCGCTGGGTTTCGGCATCTTTGGCAATTTTAGTTAGGCAAGAAGATGCCTTGTTGCTACATGGCAAAATAACAAAATCATTGTGGAATTTAATTAAGTTGCCTTGGTCGGGAGCCGCAGTTGGTGGGAACAGAACAGAGCCCATTAACACATTTTTCAAGTTTAATTCAACGTAATAACAAATTTTCCTAGGCTCCAGGAGGAGGAGGAGGAGTGTGCTGCGGCACTCAAGCAGCCATATAAATTACAGACAGACATGAGCAGCATATACGAGGACTCCGAGGATGCGAAAGTGTTGCCATTAAGTCGCACACGTGTTCCCTCCAAACAGCGCCGGAGAAGAGCTGCAGGGAAAGACAGGAGAAAGTCAGACAAGTCAGTGCCAAGTGCCAGCGGCAGCTGATGGCCCTTCAAGCACATTTCTTCAAGTGGCTTCTATCCCGGAGGCCGCCACTCCCCCCCCCCCCCCCCCCCCCCCCTAATTAAGACAAATGTAAAAACTAAAAACAAAAACCTACCAAAAAGCCAGGAAGGAAAGTGAACACAAATGCAGGGAGAGAAATATGAGAACTATAAATGTATAAACATAATGCAAATTTTTTATAAGAAATTAGGATACAGAAAGAGCTTTAAATTATCCTTAACACAATGCAAATTTTTACTAATAAATTATCCCCATATTAAAAATGATAATGTGATTTTTAATGTAGAATCCCAGGGAATTCTCTCATACTTTAAATATACTTTAAATTACAATTGCATGAAACCCATAATATATTTGATATATTTTTATAAGCAAATGTATCTTTTATACTTTTGTAGTTATTGCTAATTTTTCTACAAATATTTCCCACTGTGCACCTGCCAGAACCTCAACCAAAAGTTGATAAAAAGACATTTTCACTTTAGTTCTTTTTGCGACCTGCATGTTGACACACGGCGTTTATGTTTGCCCCGACATTGTCACGTGTCTCATCTGGCGCGTCGTCCTGCGGCAACAACAACAAACAAATGTGAGGCAGCAGGACAGAAACAAAAACAAAGGAAACATGACAAACGGATGGAAAAGGAGAACAACAAAGGGCAACGACAACGGAAAGGAAAGGAAAGTAAGAGGAAAAGCCAACAGCAACAGCAAATGTCAATGTCTCAGCAAAGTGAATGGCTTTCACCTCCTCTGAGGAGCTGGGCGTGACCTTTTCGCATTAATCTCCAGCATGATGGCATTTTAATGCAGGAAACTCAACTATAACTATATGGTTATTTATTGTGATGGCTCTGACAGATGCTCCGCCAGCTAAGGGATATGGGTTCATGAGATATGTGTGAGGAACGGGAACAGGAACCGGAAGGGCACTGTGAAATGGTCTCGGAACATTCAATTAGATCATCAATTAGTTGTCTGCGTTGGCGGCGGAGCAACATGTTGCCAAGTGATTTGGACAGCGGATTAGACAAAAGCTCGGGCTCCGCGTGGCATAAGAAATGAGTGGAGATTAAAGAGGGTTATTCCCTGGTAATACGCCATCGCAGTAATTTAGATTGATCGAAGGGCGTTACGCTGAATGTTGTAAGTGGGTAAATTTATTGAAATATTATGTTCCATCATTTAAGTTCATAAGTTCTTTATTCTTTAAAGATATTTTATTTTTAATTTATATATATATATTTTTTTTATATTTAAAAAGAAAAGGACCATTTAGAAAAGTTGTTATACTGAAAAAGTTAAACAGTTCCCAACAATATTTAAAATATATTTTATTTCCGGAGATGATAGGTTTCTAGTATTGTTAATATAATGTATATAAAATCCATTTCAAAGAATTTCCAGAGGTACTTAAGCCTTAAATTCTTAATATGCTGTCGAAAATATATAATATTTATTGAGATTCTATTTAAGCCCTCAAACCTTAGATACCTCATTAAAATAAGTTTTTAGAGACTCAAGATTTTCTGAGTTAGCTTCAAATCTCAGTTTACTCTTGAAAAAATGCTGATTCCAAGAGTTCCATATATTTATTTACTTACAAATGTATTTATACATTATTCTAAACATTTTGTATAAATTGTGTGGGTTTTCTAACAAATATTATGTTATCTTCGTTAAAACAATATTTTATGCTTGATCTTAATCCATCTTAATTTTATAGAAATTTAATCTCAAGAACTATCACACGTATTACCTTAATTTTATCTCCAAAACAATGGGGAAAAACTTGTAATAAATTAAAAGTTTTCCCCTATTCCTTTCCCACTCGTATATTTTCCTTTACCAAGGACAGATATTCCAGCCGTCTAAATCCCGCTCTTCGTGTAATTTCCCCATTAGTTTCTTCCCTCCTCAAAATTCAATTTATTTCAAGCTCAAACTCTGCCAAAAAGCGAGGCAAACAAATAAACAAGGCCAAGACCAGGCTGAAAAATGCTGCCTACTTAGCAGCGCAACGGGCTTTCAATAGCAAAAGCCACAAAGTGAAAGACGCGTCGCAAAAGTCAAAGCCCGGCCACAAGGCAAATGCCAAATGGCGTTATCAATAGTGGCTTCAGCGAATCCCAGAAGAAATAGGAAGTCTAGAGGGTGCTGCGGCTCTGGGTGCAGCCATAGACATGCAAGGCAAACATATAGGAACGAGAATCCGAGTATGCCAGCGATATATATAGAGACATGCCATTTATTCCATTGAACAAAAAGTCATTTGTAAGTGTTTTTGTGCGTAAAGGAATTTATTATAAAGGAGGAGCCGTTCCGCAGCAAAATTTATTGCTTTATTACGATGGGGGGGATCGTGGGGGCAATGCAGAATGGCAATGGCAATGGGAATGGCTATGGGAATCGGAATCCAGTTTGGCGACAAAGGCCAGAGCAAAAGTAAAGAAATGGCACAGGCAAATATTTAGCACATGAAGGCGAAAAACAGGCTGCAAGAGTGATGGGACAGCGGGGAGTTCTCAACGCTCAAAATGGCGAGAAAATGAATGCTGCATTTCCGTCTTTTTCGGCTTTTGTCTTTTGGTCCTTTTTTCTGCGTTCTGCTTTCCCAGTGGGCGGCGTTTGCTGGGTGGGGCCTTGAGGGCGTGCCACATCGTCGACATCGTCATCAGCATCATTCTCATTGCAGTCGTTAAGTTATAGACTTTGATTTCGTTCGCTCGAGTCACAGGATTGTGCGACAACTTGCCAGCCGCCAAGAGGAGAGAAAGAGAGACTCGTTTCAGAGATTTATTTGTCTTGTGCCTTCGTCCTCGACTGCCGACGACATCCATATCCCTGCTCCTTGCCTCGCCCTCTGAAATGGCTTTAATTGATTTCTGATTTTATGACCCTGCCGGACACATTTCACACTCGATTACATGCCAAGTGGGAGGCGGTGTCTTGAGAGATTTTGCATTTTCTTCAGATCGTTAAGTTTATGGGATAATCCTTAGAGAAGGTACTAGAAAAATTTAAATATATTTCAATGAAATGTAGTGGGCTTCGCCTTTGTAGTCAGTCTTCAAACTACAATCTCTCCCTGAATCGTATTCGTTTTCATTTAAGCAAAATTAAAAAAGGAAAAAAATCAAGATTATATTTCTAAAATGTCTGACGACGAATTCGAAGAAGCCCTTGGCTGGGAGCAGATGGATGTGAGCCAGGCCAGTGGCGATGTTTCCGTGGTGCCTTTGGATCCCTCCGAGGATGCCCAGTTCTCGGAGCAGCAGTACAACAATATCCAGGATCGACTGACTCGCATCAACAGACGCATTAACATGGCCAACACCGCAATTGCCCAGCTGAAGGAAAAAATCAGAAACCAACGGGCTCCTGTTTTGCCAGCCGCATCGGATCACTTTGCCGGCGGCGATAACCCATTCCGAGGGGATGAGACCGGTGATGAGAGCAACAACTAATAATTCAATCAAATTGTTATTTAAAAAAGAAAAATTAATGATTTGTGTTTGCTTGATTTATGGCTGATTAAAAATTGCCATGGAGCTAAGTTGAACGAATTTTGTATTGTATTTAAACACTTCATTTACAGGCTAAAAATTCTTCCCTACTTCTCACAGTGCTAACTGAGCGTAATTGATTAAGTGAACCCAGTAAATTATCCCCAACTTAGGCCAAACTAATCACACCCTCAACTTATGTGAACACCCCCAAAAAAAAGGGATAGCAAAATATTACGCCCGCCTGCACCCTTTTTCCATCGCCATTCTGAATTTATTTGGGGCTTTCCCACACAATTGCCAAAAGGAACTTCCGCCATGACTTCTTTTCGGGGCACAATAAACTTTTCATTGACCGCCCTTCACGAAATGGCAACCCCCGAGCGATTCCGAGGCAGCTGCACTTTGTCAAAGGCTCCTTTTGTTTTCGTCCAAGAAACTTTGCCATGAGAAAACCCAAAATGAAAGACAAAGTCGGAAAATTTGAGGCGGAAAATTTGCATTTGCGCACACACACACACACTCACAAAAGACAGATTGCCTTGGGGCCAAACAAATATGTTAAAAGCAATAAATAAGGAAGGACATTCTTCAAGTTCGTCGGCTGCCGCTCGACTTATTGCCAAAAAGATGTGACAAAAAAGCTAAAGAGTCAAGAGCAGAAACTGAAAATGGAGCTAAGAGTAGAAACTGAAAATGAAGCTAAAAAGCTTAAACTGAACATGAAACTGAAGCTGGGGGCTAAACTGTAGACGAAGCCAAACATAATTCGCCATAAAAACGGCGACGCAGCAGCAGCGTTAAATTATATGAAATATTTTTATTGTTAACTTGCAGAAATGTCAGAAGCATTTTGTCAGCTGGCAAATCTCGGCGGCGGCGGCGGCGGCAGCAGGAATTGTGCAGCACGTTTATCACTCCAACTGGTGCAACTGTGGCATGTTGCAGCTGCTCCTCGGATCCTGCGGCAGTTTGTCATAGTCGGGGAAATGTACTCCCGAGTGCCTCAGTCCTTAGTCGCAGGGAGTCGCTTGGAGTCGCATTTTGTCACAAACTCTCAGCTTCATGCTCAAGTAAACTTGGCCTCAATGTTGTGACTACGCATTGTGTGTGCGATAACCGAGTTGACTGAGTGAACTCACCCGGCTGACTGCATGGCTCTGTTCGAGTGCCAGGCTAAATTCCAAACTTGTAAGCGAACTTAGAAGGCAAATATAGCAGATGGAGATATTATTAAACGAAGAGATTTCTCACTTTGTTCTTTAACAACAAAGTCCTGGAAACTCAACACTTTTCAATGGGTTTAAGATAGGAATAATTAATAATTCTCATAGCCAAGACGATTTCCATACAAATAATATTATTTGCTAGCTATAAATACATATTTATTTTTGAGCCACTTAAGTAAATTTCAACAAAATGCCTTAAATCCTTTATAAAATCACATTATTCCCTGAATAATCCATCAATGAGACAAAGGCAACAATTTGACTAAGAAACTAACACCAGCTTAATGCACATATTTCTGCTTTTAATTTCCGATTTTAAGCTTTGAAGTCTGGCCCCTCGCCGCACGTCATCGATTCATTAAATTTTCAATATGAGCATCGAACGAAATTCAATTACAAAATGCCACAAAATCCAGAAGCCAGCTCCACGCACTCTCGTCACCCTTTACAATATGGGAAAGCCCCCGGGAAAATAAGCCAGGGAAAATCGCAAGCTAAATGTAACCCTGTGTGTAACCTGTCGATGACAGCGCAGACAAACTAATAATGTTGCCCGGCGATAATCGCAGCTGGGAAAACTGTTTTGGGGAAAACGAGTGGCATTCAAAGCAAATCAATCGCACTGAAAATGAAAACGAAATTGAAACTGAAGCTGAAGCAGAGGCAGAGGCTCCTGTGGCTGATGGGTTTCCACTGAGAAGTGTCCTGTCATTTGGCCAGGGGGTCCTCCACTCAACAGATATTTCAATACTGACGATAATGCTGATGGTGATGATGATGACGATGACTAAGTCGCGGGGCAACGAAGTCCCCAATGACTGGCCATCTTTTTATAGAGACCCAAGTAGAGTTGAGTCGAGTTGAGTTTAGCTGAGTTGAGTTGAGTATTCTTTTTCGTTGGTAATCTGTGGAAATTAGCATTTCAATCAAATCTACTTTTATGTGTCTGACTTGTTTTATGCCTCAACGACAGCTACAAAAGCCCCATCATCATCGTCATCATCATCATCAACATCATCCATTGGGGCAAATGAAATTGTATCCATTCTGTTTATGCATTTGACGAGCCCCGAAAACGAGAACGAAAATTGTCGAAATTGATTGATTAAATATTTATTCATACGGAAGTGCTTAGCATGTTTTCTTCCCTTTTTCTCTCTCTCATCTGGAGGGGATTCCTACATATTTATGAACTGCGGCCTTTCTTTTTTTTTTGGCAAATTTCGCCTTGTTTGTTGTCTACTTTTGGCATTTTTCCCCTCTGGTTTGTGTCATTAATTCAGTTAACATGGAATCCCTTTTTGGGCTCAGATGTTAGGATAGTTTTATTCCTTCAGCAAATAAGGATTTCCGGAGGCTTTAATCAAGTCAAGTGGGAAATAATCAGGAGAATATTTTGTAATAATTATTTGGTTCAACTTAATTACTTTTGAGTTCAATAACATCATAAGCCTGCCCATTAAAGGAGTGTGTTTCACTTAAATTGGTCTGGCAAATATTTATTCATTCATTCCCCCCAGACTGGACCACTACTTGGCATTCCCGCATTCTCATCGTTGCGACTTGCGGATGAAATTTCCCCAGACGGAGGGGAGAGCTCCTCCTGGGGGTCTGGGACGTGGCTCATTAATTCGGTTAGGTTCCCGGCACTTAAAGTCAATCAACTGGCCCGCAGGAAATCTTAATTAAACAAACTTGTTTGGCAAATCTTTTATAAATGGCCGCCGCCACTCGCCCCACAACCACAGCTGGGGGCAGCCGGGCAGCTCTTCAGCTCAAATGCCAATGGCCATGCTCCGGATACACTTAGCCAGAGCTCGACTTGGCCGGAAGTGGGCATCCACACACAAAAACACACATAGCATAAACACACACCCCATTCAAGCCGTTTTGCGGGCCAAGCAATTTGACGTTTTTAGCACATTTTCGACTTTGATTTTTGGCCGCTGTTTTTTGGTTCGCAGTTTGCTCTGAAAACCAGACACAATGGCTGTTTGTAGGCGGCAGCCAAGGGTCCTCCACAAATTGCTAGAGGGTCTGGCTTTCGGGACACTCACAGCTGCACTCGGAATGGCCTGGTGGTGCTCCTGGGAGCATTCCACATTCTCCAATAGGTCTGCGCTGGCCCCTGCTGCTGCTACTTGCTGAGGCTGAAGGCCATTAAAGCGCTAATAAATTCTCATACTCATATCAATCGATGGCCGTGTGCGGAGACGTAGGCCCCATAAAGCGCTGTTTAATGGGCGAATGTTTGCTCCGGGCTTCATTGGGCACAGGAGCACGAGCACGAGCAGTGTATAAATAACCAGTGGGAACTATAGAAATAGATGGTGCATCGAATATGGAATACTCGGTAGATAAATTGTATATAATGCAATGGGGGATTTACTTATTTTATAGTTTTTATTCAGCTTTTATACTTCAGAATCCTAAAGCAAGTTTACAAGTCACCAAAGAAATTCAAAACATTTAAAATGTTCATCGACATCTTGACCAAACTTTTTAAATTTCACATTATTGGGCTCACTTTCAAATAGTTTTAAACACACACAAATTATTGAGTAAATTTAAATTACAAATAATTAAACTTCCTGATGTATAACATACCTTCTGTAACCTGCAAATACCTAGCACAAAAACGTAAACTCAGGCAAAACGCTGAGGCAGAGCTGCAGGAATTGGTGCTAGTCAAAATTTATGTGGCGAATGCACCGGAGAGTCATTGAAATAATGAACCGATTTAGGGCAGAGCCTTTATTAAAAGCAAACCAAATTAAGTTCAACTAATTCCGGGATCAAGCAGCAGCTTTTTCTATCCCTTTATGCCAGCGTCAACTTTGCCTTGGGAGTGACCGCAGCAGCATTCACTCAATGAACACCTTTTGAACCCAAGCCGTGGCCCTTGATGATGATGATGATGCCTTTATTCAATGGTGCACATCGTGCCTTTGCTTCTCCCCCCCCCCCCCCCCCCCCTTGGGGTAATAAAGCACAAAAAAGAAAGAAAAACAACAAAAATAATAATAATGAAAAAGAAAAGTTTGTTTTCCCCTTGATATTACTTTAAATATGCAAAACTTCACTGTTTTATGTCCTTGCAGCTGTCCAGTTTGGCCGGCCACGACGAGGTCCTTGTTTTTCCTGTTTCTCCCCCTAACGAAGTGCCGGGGATTCCCCTTTTCGGAGAGGTAGCAACAAAAATGCTCACAAATATTATGTTACACAAACGAAAAGAAAAACAGAATAAAGTTGGAGAACAGCGTTATGGAGAAAAGTTGCGTCTGGTCCTGGGCCACTTTTGCATTACATTATCTCAAGTTTTGCCCTGGCAATTTCTCATGTTTCCCCCGTCATACTTAGGCTTCTCTCGCATGTCCGTATTTGTATTTACCCATTGTCGTGCACATAAACATGCAGCTGACTTGTTACTGTCCCATCACCATCATCATGCTCAACGTCGGGAAAAACTTGTGTCGCGGAGACGAGAAGGGAAAGTAAAGAAGAAGGATGTATATGGTTGAGGGGACAGACTCAGGGATACCTAATGATCGGATGGGTGAATGAAAACTGCATGAAAATTGAACTCAAAGAGGATTTTCAACAGCTTTACCACAATTTTTTACCTAAATTACAGCTAGGTAAATTATTTCACAGATTTCTTTCAATAATAGGAATCTCTAGGGGTTCCTAAGAGACTTCTATATAGAAATTTGGCACTCTTAATCTCAGTATATATATAATTATATCCTAAATCGTAAAGATCTACGCTCTCTATTTTCTTTCTGTGCCACACCAATTTGTGCACTCGTGCAACATGCCCTTGTGTATTTCAACAAGCACTGACGGTATAAAAACCGAGACTCTGATAAAAACTTTGCCTCATTTTCATGTCAGGCCAAATGAGTTTTGGAAAGTTGCCCCCTCTGGCCAAGCTCCTCTCCACCATCCTGCCTGGAAAGTTCCCTGTCGGCTAATGGTGACAGTAATTTTTAATAAAAGCTGCCAAGTGTCGACACAATTTGCAATTTGCTCACGCTCCCTCGGACTTTGACGGAATAGTTGTCAGGAATTATGATTTGTGTTTGCATTCTCGTATTTGTATCTTCTTTATTTCTAGTGTCTGCAGATAATTTTCTTGCGCTTCTTGGAGCTCTCCAGCATGTAATGGACGACACGCTCCTGTCGGTCGGCGGTGTCTGCCACACGCTGGCAATGGGTCAGGGCGCCCTCCATGTTCATTTTCAACTTGATGAACTTGTAGCGCACATCCACATAGGACTCATCCAGCTCCTGGGCACTGCGAGCTCCATATAGCTGGGTGAGAATCTCGGGATCCCCGGAATGCAAGGACGAACTATCAGTACCCATACTGGGCATAATATAGTCTTCGTTGAAGGGCGTCATGGAAATATTATATCGTCCGGGGGCATTGTACTTCTGGTTCATGCCCTGCACAACGGCCAAACAATCCTCCAGATCGTCCCCAATGGACTGGCAGATGTTCAGGGCATCGTCGATCTTCGGGGACTCGGTCTGAAGCATCGGGATTGGATTCCAGGTCGGTTTCATTGTAGAAATGAATGCTAACAGATGATCTCTGTCTGATTTACCAATTTGACAAGTGTGTCAGGGACAACTGGAACCTATAGAGGGACCCTCTCATTTAAGGAAAAATCTGACAAAGTAAAACAATTGACTTGAATTTTATGAAATATTTAATACAGAGTTTAGCATGATAGCTTTGTTAACTGACCCGGCAGCAAGGACCATGCGGCGCATGCGCAATTTGGTAGAAAAACAAGCCCAAGTGCCGACAATACAATTGGAATTGCGGCCAAATTCGAGTAATGCTCTAGCGTCAAAATATTTGCTTAGGATATGCGTCTAACGGAGCTTGGGGTCAGTGAATTAAATCAATTTTTAACGTGTCAAATTGGGACAGAACGATTCACATTTGATGGGTGCTTGAATATTCTTTTGCAAGTTTCAAGATCCAAGTTCTTACTACATTCTAAGTTCCTTACATTTGAACGATATTTTCTTAAATAGTAAATATAAAATCTATAATTTATGAAATAAAACAACAAATTTAACTGAAAATTTTTATACATTTATTCCAAAACTTGTACAATACTCTACACTAGTACTTTTACAGTTGTGTACTTTGATTGTGATTCTGATTCTGATTGACCGTTCTGTGGACTTGTATACTCAAAATATTTTTACTGCGGATGGTATGGTCTGTCGGCCTTTTTGAAAAAGCTAGTTTTTTATAAATTGGTATTCAAAATAGTAATACTTGTGATTGAGCTTTTGTAACTAGTTTTCAAATGGACCGCCGCATGAGATGACTTGTTGGCTTTAACTTTCTTCTTCTTCCGATTATGATGACAATGATGATTCCGATGATGATGTTCTTCTGGGGTTTTGCTTGGGACGACGTTCTGAAAGTTCTTTCACGTGGTTTGTAAAACAAAAATGACAAATGACCTAGGCGCGATTGGCTTATGCTTATGATGTATCAGGCTGCTTGAATTGGTGAATGTTTGTGATGGGGTTGTGGAAGGGATTTTTAAAATGGTTCTCGACCGTGTAAGTTAGTTCCATTTGGAGCTAAAAATTAACAAAGTCTAGCTCTCTCTTTAGTCGCAGGGTGAGCCTGAGCTTCCGCTGCTCGCTGTCGAATCTCGCTTTACTTCTGTCCACGTCCACGGGATGCGGCAGTGGCAACCGCAGTCGGTAGAGGCAGGTGCCCAGATCCAGTTCCGTCTCCTGGAGACTCAGCGACATTTTATCGGCGGCCATGGCTTCGTCTGGCATGGAGATCTCCAGTACGAGATCTTCACAGCTGGCCGAAGAGCCCGTCCGGTTGCCCATCTGCAGGGGATGTTACTAATCAGTTTGGGGAATACTATGAAGGCGATGAAATTTTACCTGCAGGAAGACATCTTCTGTGCCCACTGCCTGTCGATAGGTCATCGTGTACTCCGGCGTCTTCCGAGAATCGAGGATGTCCTTGTCCTCCCTCTCCTGCTGCAACTGCCACTCCTCCAGGCTCTCCGGCTGTTTCTTTTCCTCCTCCACCAAAGGAGTGGCCAAGGGATTTGCTTTCTTTTTACTTTTTGGCTTGCCAGAGGTACCTGGGGTCTGGGAAGGCCCAATGCCACCAGGAGCTGAGGGCGAGTATCCAAAAAGTTTATGTTTAATCGAGTCTCTCGATGGGAAAAGATTCCTTCTACTCACTCATCTTGGGGGCCACCACGGATTCGTCTTCATCCTCACTGCTGCTGCCGCACTCGACCCCGGGTCTCCTTTGGTTGGGATTGAGGAGGCTCTGCAGCTGCCGCAGCTGCTCGGGATTGTCGAAGATCGACATATTTGCGACGCGGGTTGAAATTAACTTATGAATTATAAATCAATAATTCTTTTCACTAGTTTTTCTTTTTTTTGAATTGGAAAACTAAATTTTATTTATTGGAGCTTGTGCTCCTGCTAGCTCGACTCGCTAAGACTGAATGAGGATTTTGTAACACAACGTCTGTTACACAAAGCTGACAGCGGCGATTGGAATTCACGGACTACTAGATTGATATATTGACTATTCCATAGCCTACTCTGCACACAAAAAATTTGGTGGTAAGAATGTTATTTCGAATTTTTAAGGCAAAGTCTAAAAAGGACTAGTTTGCATAGAAACGGACACATGGACAGACGGACGGACAGACCTGGGGTCACGGGGTCGTCAAAATTGTCAAAAATTGGCCAAAAATTATAAATCAAGTTTTGAATGCAGAAAAGTTCTCCTTTAAAAACTAAGAAGAAAAAACGAAACCAGACTGAAATCGGTTGAGTTTAAGCCAAGTTATGATTAAAAAACCCTTGAAAAAGTTCGCGTTTTTAAGCAAAAAATTTACCCATTTTTTTCAACAGAATTTAAGGGGTTACATCGTAAAAATTGTTAAAAATTGTCCAAAATTATAAATCTAGTTTTAAATGCAGAAAAGTTCTCCCGTAAAAACTAGAAAGAAAACCCGAAACCATACTGAAATCGGTTGAGTTTTAGCCAAGTTATGATCAAAAACCCCTTGAAAAAGTTCGCGTTTTTAAGCAAAAAATTTACCCATTTTTTTCAACAAAATTTAAGGGGTTACATCGTCAAAATTGTCAAAAATTGACCAAAAATTATAAATCGAGTTTTGAATGCAGAAAAGTTCTTCTATAAAAACCAAAAAGAAAAAACCAAACCAGAGTGAAATCGGTTGAGTTTAGGCCAAGTTATGATCAAAAAACCATTCGCGTTTTTAAGTAAAAAATTTACCCTTCTTTTTCAACAAAATTTAAGGGGTTACATCGTCAAAATTGTCAAAAATTGGTTAAAAATTATAAATCAAGTTTTGAATGCAGAAACGTTCTCCTATAAAAACCAAGAAGAAAAAACCAAACCAGGCTGAAATCAGTTGAGTTTAAGCCAAGTTATGATCAAAAAACATTTGAATAAGTTCCCGTTTTTAAACCAAAAAAAAAATTGGGGAAAACATTTGAAATCGAGTTTTGAATGCAGAAAAGTTCTCCTATAAAAACAATGAAGAAAAAACGAAACCTGACTGAAATCGGTTGAGTTTTAGCAAAGTTATGATCAAATTTTAATGTAATTAATGTAATTTTAAAAATGCAATTTAGTAAATATTAATAAATTATATTTTTGATATATTTTTTATTCAAACATTTCCGTAATTTGGACAACAATAAAGAGAACCAAAGCATAATGTTTTTATAAACGAACTTTCTCGTTCTTTTTTTACTTTAAAGAAATAAAACCAATTCTTAAGCCTAGACCAGAAAATTTACGTAATATCTGCCTACTAACCGTCATTTATAGGGGCCCAGGAAAGCCCAGATTATTTACGATATTCGCCGCTGTCCCCAAAACTCATTCCAACTCTTAAACATCCCCGAATGAAGCAGCATAAATTTGTGGGAAACCCAATGCAATTCGCAATGCCCTGAGCAGCATTTACTCGTTATCATCGCACAGGTTGTGGCTACAGTGCCACTTGAAATGGGATACCCAACAGGGAGCCGCAGTGGCGACTCCCAGGCATCCTGCTTTCAGCTTCCAGCTCCTGCCTTTCGGTCCCCGCGGGCGGGCGGAAAACCTGAAATGGAAAACAATTTCAGCTACGCAAACACGGCGGGAAAGTCAACAAAAAAATATGAAGAAGAAAAGGAAATAAGAGAAAGGGAAGCACAAAAATTAAATTGCTAAGCGAAAAAGCCGGGAAAAAAATAAGGGGAACCGAAACTGAAATCACAGCAAAAGTTGAACCGCAGAAATAAAGTGAAATATATATGTATATGCACAGGACTCCTGCAGGATGTTGGGGGATTTTCGAATAATTTCAGCTCAAGGTGTGTTTGCCCAGCCATCGAGGCAAGCGAGGAGATTAGTTTAATTAGTCAACGTGGCGTATGCGTGATGCGGTGGCAAAGCCACCAAGAAACGTGCCACATACGCCGGAAAGACAGCGACCCCACCAAAAATGCAATCGAACTTTTCGCGGTCGCCCGGGAAAAGTCAGTCGGGGGAAAATGGCAAGAAGAGCCAGTGGAAAGCAGAGCAAACCAGGGGACAAGATGCAAATGATAGGTGTTATGGCCTTGGGGAAAAGCGCAGAGCCACAAACTTTCGCAAGTAGTTGGCATAGTTGGGTCTAGCAGCTCCGGGAAATTGGCAAGTGGCGCTCTCACGCCTGTCTAGCGTCAGTTAATAGTCCGAATAATGAGAAAAAGTTCAAGGAAATCTTAAAGATATCGAACGCATACTTTTATTTATTACCTCAAGAAAATCTTCTTCATACCAAAAATTAATGGAAAATCTTCAGTCAAGTGTAAAATTCCCCAGCAGAAATTATTGAGCAGCCATTCTAAGCTCTTTTGTTGGAATTTTTATATTACAAAATACGTAGCTACTTAAGCTAAATGGTAAAGGTTATAAAATTTCATTGAAGTCAAGGGAAGTGAAAAGGAAATATTAAAATCACTTTAAAATACATAAAATCTTAATTTAAATACTGATTGACTTTTTAATTTACTTTATTTTCAGGTGAGTGGCTTGGTCAATAAGAACTGATACATTTAAGGGAGACTACAGTGAGTAATAATAGGTTTTTTAAGCAAGTAAAATAAATATTTAAGTAATATATAGAAGTAATATAAGTACCATTATTTTACTTTTTAGTTTGAATTTAAATTCATTTTTCTCTTTTAAGTTTTTAGATTCCTTTTTAAAACACATACTCCATTTCTGTATCACTTTTTTCTCTAAGATTTATTTCTATTGATTTTATTTCAATTAAGTTTTCTATATGCTGTCATCTTTACCATTGACCCACTTCAACATTATTTATTTATTACTTATTTTTTTGTGACCCTTAACATTTAGTTCTGTTCATCAATTATGCTGGAAATACTGAAAAAGGTCGCCTTGATTGAATTTCAACATAAAATTCAACAAAATATATATGTCGCATAATGAAAGCCCTGCCGAAACTTGATAAGCAAACTGAGCAGACAGAGAAATAGAGAGCCCCTTGCCCTTCTCCATCCCGCAATAAATCACCTTTTCAGCCGCACATCAATTTCGAGGGGTTTTCGGAGAGTAAAACGGGGCCTGATGGTGCTGGAACCTTAGTTAACTGCCGTATTCCGGCCAATCAATCAAGCTCCTGCTTTCAATTATTTTTTATTTCATCTCAAAAATATCGTTTTTACTGCAAATATATGCGCAGTATGGCTTGAACTTTAACTTGGCCTGAATAAAGAATCCAAAGCCCTGTCCTGTGTTTATTCAGGATTAAAGTCACTGTCAATTAAGGTCTTTATTGTGTTAAATATGCTTTTAATTTTCCGTTTTCAGTATTTCAAATATGCAAGGGCAATAAAGCAAACTCGATGTACTTAATACCCTGTGAAGGTGGTATTTTATTCACAGAATATTCCTTACAAATTTATAAAAACATGATTTTATTTGTAATAATTTAAAAGGAAATTTTTAAATTTTAATCCCAACTAGAGATAGACTCATTTTGTGTCAAAGTTTTCCTGGTACAAGCATTCATTTATATTCACATGAGTTCAACGTTGAGGCTAAGGAAAAAAGTTGGGGAAAATTGGCCAAGCTTTTTCCTTTTGGCGATAAGACCACTCTGCATGTGTGTGTGTGTTCTGAGTGTTCGTGTGGGCATTAGTGTGGCAGTGTGAGTGTCTGCACTCATGCATAGGAATAAGCCGATAAAACCCTGACAATTGTGTCATGGAGCTGCGTTTTAGTTTCGGGATCGGACTTAATGCCTCTTGACTTCAATTTGCATAGTCGGCTTAGCAGCGTCAGTGGAAATGATTGAATGGCAAATTGATAGAATTCGCATTCGGCATTTACTATTTGACAGATGAGGGAAAGGCAGGAAAATTAAACTAGAAGGCAAGCGATTTAATGATGATTTTGGTAGAACCAGGCCTGTGTTTGCTCTTGTTTTAATTAGCAAAGTAGTTATGATTTGTGACATGGCTTAAATGCCAAAATAACATTCGATTTTGATTGATTTTGTGGCAAAAGGGTAATTAATATTTGTTAAAGCAAAGAGTGGTTTCATGTAAATTTAATTTAAAATGTATATAAAATATAGAGCTCTTAATAAGTAGGAAATAATAAAGGAATAAAGGAATAAAACCTTTTACTCACTTTTTAGATTTCCTATTTATTTTCTTTTTTCTCTCTCGGCCACAAAGCTATCTACAAATCTGACCTTTAACCCGCTGACAATGCAAAGGCTCTCAGAGTAATGTGACTTTGACCCAGACCGCAAGTAGCGCGGTGCCCGCAGCAGCATTGACAATTAATCCAATTAGGAGAAAGCGTATTTGCTTCTCATTAAAAATGAAAGAACTTTGGACTTTGACCAATTACCAAGCATTTTTTCAGACACTTTGGCACATTTAAAAATCAAACAGAAAGAATGAGGATAAAGAGCAGATAAAGAGATTGCGAAAGCGGCTTTGGAATTACGAATCCCTTTGCCAGCAAACTCAAACGAGCATTAAGCCATCTGCCTTCATTTAGCTTAAGTGCTTATCCGGCAAGTGGACCCTGCCGAAGGACACGTTTGCCCACAGGACAATCAATTATGAATGCAACACCGAGCAGCAGCCCCGAGAAAAGCAAAAGATTCTAACCATAAAACTGTGTGTGGGGGAGAGGCTGCCGCTTTTATGGGGATAATGACGATAATTATATGTTTCCTGTGACATTGATTTGTCGCCCCCAAGTCGGGGGGGAGGCGGAAAATTCTCATAATGTTTAATTCATTAGCCACCTAATCGGCTTATTCTGATAATTATTATAATTGATGTCAATCATCTAATTATGGCAACACCCCAGCAGGCCCTGACTCTCGCCTCCCCTTTCAGAGTCGCCTCAAAATCTCAGTATAGACTCCAGTCTGTAACAAAACAGAAATATTAACCCCAAGAATATATATATATTTTGTACGTTCCAAGATGAAGATGAACTCAAACCCCGCCTACCGTTCGGTAGTCTTTGACTGTCTCCGTGAGAATGCGCGCAATATACGACAGGAGCACCAGGATCTGGCCAGTCGCATTAACATTGCATTGGAACACTCCCGAGCCAATCTGCTCAATGTGGAGAAACTCAACTTGGAGCTGCAGGAATTGAAGGTAACTGTCAGCGATGCCGTGCTGAATATTTGCAGCATCAAGGAACCTGAATATACGAAAGTCGTTTGCCAAAATCTCTTAAGCAATTTAATCATTGCGGCTGTCCAGGGTCGTGGGACAATGGGTTCTTCTGTACCAATTACCCGGATCACGGAATCTGATATCAAGGAAACTCTATCAAATGTTTTAGGAAAAGCTGCAGCCATTGAGGAGCCTTCTTTTGAAGACGTTGTAGATGCCAGTAAATCTTTAAAGGAGGCAAACTAAGAAGTACTTGTTCCAAACTTTAAATTTAAAAATGTTGACAAAGTTGCAACGGAATAGTAAACCGAATGGATTGCAAGAGGCTTCAAGTTAAAATTAAACAATGGCTCCACAACACTATCCCAGAGTTTGAATCATCTTAAATTGAATAACTTGTGTATTTGTTGACAAATGTTGACTTAAAGGTGATTAAAAAAAGTTTAAAACAAAGAAACAAAGAGTTTATATGCCTTATTGTACTTGACAAAGTCAGAAATACCTACAAAAAAAAGGGTCTGCCCCCCAAGACTTAAATTAGCTTGTTTATAAAAGTTTTGCACTTTTTAATGCTCAGACAGACAATCTTTAAATCAACTTTTAAACTCTTATTCATATTTTGGTTTGATATTCAAGATTTCTTAAAATTTATTTATATGCCATAGCAAGGAAAACTAATTAACTGAAGATGAATATATATATAAATACTAGTCAAAAAATGCCTTAAAATAAATAAAGTACCATTCCAGAAAATGTATTTTGTATTTCCCCCGAGAAAGTTATGTTCTTTTGTGTAATGCTGTGTTAACCCCTTGAACCAAATACCCAGACATTTCCATAAAAACATCTGAATTATGGCCAAACTTGGTGCTCGGCACGCACACTCGTGCAAATTGCTTGGCCGCAGGAAAGCCAAAGGCGAGAAAATTGCGTATACGCAATGTGACAGGACGCAGGCAACACGAAAACAAGAAACAAACCCAACTGGTAATCCAAGTCACAGCTTCTCCGTAGCGATAGTTACTAAACAATTTGTCGGCGATTTGCCGCCACACGCACACATCGCACGCACACACCCACACACACCCGCTGCGTGAGCCGCATTACACATACGCCCCGTGTGACCTACAGGGGAGCCTAACGAGGTTAAATGACCAGCAGGCAAGCCAACCTGTTGCGCTCGCTCTCGCTCTCTCTGTATCACTCTTTGCTTCTCTCTCGTCTGCTCTATCACTCAGTTTGCTCTGTTTGTTTTGCTCTGCTCTTTCGCCGGCAACAAGCAACTGGCCCCCATTCCACTCGAAGCTCTGCCCACTTCGAGTGCTTTTGGCTCTGCGAGGCTTCTCCAGCCGCAGTTGAGTTCAGTTGCCGCTTCTCAGTCGCCACGTGCGGTTCGGTTGAAACATAACGTAGCGCTTACGTTGAGTCAGCAGTTGCCGTCGCGCCCAAAATCCAGTTTACGTCGCATTCCGTACGTGGGAGTCAGTCAGCAGCGTAAGTGGCGTTCGCGTGCCTCGCGTCAGTTCCGCTGGGGAGACGGATAGATTTACATTCCGATAGAGATACATTTTGCCAAAGATTTATTTTGAGCCAAGTTTGTTTATGGCTATTGGAGTTTTAAGTCTTGAAAAAGCTGCCAAGAAACAGAGTGAAAAGGGTATTAATATGAAATGATTAAGGAGTAAATTGATTTGTTTAATGTGAGGTATAAGTTTTTAATTAAAAATCTTTGATATTTCTGTTAACGAATAAATTCATTATCAATTTTATAACTACATATATTGCTTAGTGCTCTCTGAAATATAGAGACCAAATTTACATAAAATTAAATTTCAGTCGTAAAATAAAATAAAGTAAAAGTAAAAGCTAAAATTACCTAAAAAAACAAATTTTGTGGTAGAAAAATAAAAAAATAAAATTGTTTCCTTATACTAACAGACCGCAATCTGTGTTTTATCTTAAAAAAAAACTTTTAAGATTTTTTCTTCAAGTAGAAAAATATTTTTAACAGAAAACATAATATATTTGAGCAAGTTTGAAAAATATTTCCTCTCGAAAATATATATCCATCTCCCCAGAACGGCATTTATTTTTATTGCGCCATCCGCCCTTTCGGTTTCCATTCAAATTAACTAGTTCTGCAATTCTCATTTTGACTTCTGACATCGAAAGTAATCAAATTTTGCCGTTCATTTACAACTTGTTATAATTCCGTTGCCGTTCGCAACCGGAAACGTGCTCGCCGCCGTTTTGTCTACGCCACAAAATAGGAAAAGCCAACTGTGGAGAAGTGAAAACAACAAAAATAAAAGCAACAGAAACAAAAACAAAAAAAATCTAAAACAAAACGAAACAAAAGAAAAATAAACTTTGCCAGCGAAATATTTCTTGGGCATTTTTCTTGCAGCATTTGCTTGTTTACAAAAGAAAATAAGAAATAATAATAAAAGCAAAAAAAAACATGACCGAAAAATACGGAAAACCAATGCATGTTAAGACATTTTTGTCCGCAGTGTTATGAAGTGGTTAGAATCTTGGCTTGCACTTGTCTAAACAAAATGCCACATACTGGCTTCTATATATATTTGTATAATATATGCTGTGCATTTATGAATATAATATGTGCAGGAGGATCCTTGGCTGGCTGCCGAAATGACAAAATGATGCATTAAACTAATTGGAAAAACTTTTTGGGGTATTTGTGCAGAGCTGAAGAAAAGCCAAGTGGAGTGCATGAAGTGTAAGGAATTTACAGAGTAGATGTAATAGATTTTCCGGTTAAAATAATTGTGAATTTACTTAAATAAATTACAAAATTCGTTCCATGACAGGTAGCCTTAAATTACCCCTACAAAAACAAATAAAAACCGTACGTAACAATCGCGCTTTTCAATCTAAACGGAAATATGAACTACACATTATAATATATAAATAAACAAAAAAACTGACATCAACGGAAACCATTTAAAAACGTAAACCTATAAAGTAAATGCAAGTTTAACAACTACAAAAATAATAAACATAAACAAACAGTGTCAAAACCTGGCACAGAATTCCACAAGAAACTAATAGTAATTGAACATAAATTATTATTTTCCATAGATAAATACGCAAGCAATTACAGCCCCAAAGTGGCAGGCAAAGCCACTTGTTTTCCCATCAATTTTCCGTATAATTATGGTCCATGTTAATTTGACACTAGCCTTGGCCTAAGGTTTTTGCACATATATTTACACAAGAGTGTCAAAATCGGCCCGACTTGAGTCAACAACAGGGCGAGAAATAAATATTTGAGCCGAAATTAAAGCAATCAACAGGCCTGCGAGATATCCGCAAAAACTCCGTGAGAAAATGGGCAGTTCTCCATGGCAATTGATTGTGCAAATAAAAAGGTCAAGAGACCTAAACAAGCACTCTGGTGTAGTAAGCAATGCAGGTTGAGTGCAAATTAAGAGCAGAGCCCGAGATAAGGCAGCTGTGTTGATAATGTTTTTCGAGGCGGGAAATTCTCAGAGGTGAGATTGGTGCGGGGGCAAATTGCGTGTGCACACACATAATTGAAAAATAGATTTCTCTACACTCGACTGGGAATTTGTGAATGTGAAAAGCAGCCAGCTGCTGTCCAAGAAAACTAGGCCGTATAAATTGCTCCACGTTCTGAACGGTCTACAAATAAATATATATCCCATGGCTATATTTTTAGACTTGCTCTATATGTACCACACGCCGTATGAGTAATGTTCCAAAACTGATTGGTTGCTGATGGGGTGAAGTCTTCTTTTAATTTTATTTTTATACCACTTTTTTAGTTAATCTAAGCTGCTGGCTTATGAAAGAAAAAATCCCCCGGCAACAGCAGAGTGTAAACAAATAAAACTAGAAATTCCCTCGGCGGCAGAAAGTCATGAAACGGCAAAATAAAGTAAAGTACAAACAAATATGCACACACATAGGTACGTTTTTAATGCATGCACATATACGCTCTTCTCGCAGCTTATCAAAACAAAAATAAAAACAGAAAAAAGAGACAAACTCAGATTTGCTGTCGCACGCAAAGTTAAATCTTTTTTCTGGGCTTTGCTTTTATTTTTTTGAATGAATAAAATCTGTCTCTGTGTTGTTTTTTTTTCAAGTCAAAGGCTTTGAATGAAATTTAAATAATCACATAAAAACCGAACAATTGAAAATATAAACACATAACTAGGCATTATACATTAAGTCACTGTTTATATAATTTAATTAATCGAACGCGTGTTTTTTATTTAATGCATTTAAATCAAGGCAATGAAGTAATTTATGGAGCGTGAGTAATTATTATGATTATTTCTAAAGCTAAATTGTTACGTTTTTTGTTAAGTTGCTGGGGCAAGGCAATAATTAATTCAAGGTTTTAGTTTACTGTTAAAGAAAAGAGAGTAAAAACCGAACTTTAACTAGTTTTATTTAATTCAATAAATTTCTGTAATTAAATTTCTTTATTACTATATAAAAAAACAAGAAAACAAAGTGTGGCAATTGAATTTCATATGCAAATTAATAAGTGTCGGACAAAATAATAATAAAAAGGTAAAAAAAAATATTAATGGGGAGAAATTAATTGATTTAATTTAATGAGATGGCCAGAAAAGCCAACAGCACTCGACACAAAGTTGCAGAATGAGCGGAAAACCGAGCGGAAAATGTGAAAATCTGACAAAAAAAGAATATAAGGGGGAAAATTATAAAAATAATTAAGCCGCCAGCAGCTAAAACAACAGCCAACGAGGGCCGAGGGCTTGACAAAAACTTAACAACTTTATGCTGCCGGTCCTGTCGTTCTGTAAGCTAATTAACACTAGGATTGCGGTTGGTTGGGGCATTTCCGTGGGCGGACTGCCTGCCGGCCCTGCTAAATGTGAACAATAAGCTCGAGTGCGGCACTGTTGCACTTTCCCCCATTTTCCGGCCATTTCCCTACCATTTCCCGCCTCCCCCCTCCCCCAGTTAACGCCCCACCGCTTTCGTTCGTTTGAATTGTGTGAATTTTGAGCAGCTTTCGGCTGCAGAGACTCTGTGGCAACAAATCTCCCGGCGATAGTCGCGGAAATCGCTTAAATTGTGCAACAAAAAAAGGGAGATATATATATTGTATATACGGTTGCGTTGAATTTATGCAAAATAATAAAAACTTTGCTGCGCCCTGTCCTTTGAATCCTTGTTGCTTTTTGACTCCGCTTCGGGAGCTTCATTTCGCATTCAAGTGGCCCCGTTTTGCCAAATGAAAATAAAACCAAAAACTTGGACACACCACGGCGCGGCGCAGTCCATGCCCAATTGAGTTTGGTTCGGTTTCGTTTCGGTTTTAGGTCTGGGATATTGCCCCCGATTTTTTCTCTTTTGATTTGACAAAAGTACTGCACTGGTTTTATTTTTACGTTTCAGGGACTCGATCCGCGCCTGACTGGCATAGTTTTCATTACCTTTCGCTGGGAAAACACACAAATTTCATTGCCTAATTTGAGGCGTCGAAATTGCGTATGCATCGCGTGTGGCGAGCGTAAAATAAAAACACGCCAAGCGCGTCCCATTAAAAGGCAAATAAACAAGTCTGAGACACCCAAGCCACATTGACAGGGGGAAAAAAAATGAAGAGCAGAAGTGCAAAAGGTCCTTTTGGCAAGGCGTTTTTTCTCTACTTTTTTGGTTGAGTTGCTTCTTCACACGAAACCACATAAAAGTAAAAAGGACACACAAGGGTGACAAGGAGAATGGGAGTTACTCTATGTTGAGAAATTAAATGGAGACTTGTCTTATTTTCATAATATATATAATAATATATATATTTAATGCTCAGTTGTTCAGTTTTAAAACATAATTTTTGCATATTTCAGAAACAATTTTATGCTGTCAAAGATTAGGTTCCTGTAACTCTTTTTAGAAAAGATCTCTAAATAGTTTAAGTATCTCAAATGGTTCTCTAATGCATTTAAATATTTTAACAAATAAATAGCAATATTTATTTTGCAATTATGCATTCTAAAACTTGATGAGACCTTCAGCAAATGTGTAAAAATAATAAAACATACTTTAATACTTTATTTTTAAATAAATATCCAAGTACAAGTATCCCTTTAGACACACCCCTTCATATATTTACTTGAGCCCTCCAAAAGAGCAAACCAAAAAGGGAACTCGACCGGTAATCAAGCCTCGCATTCCGCTTGAAATGAGCTAATTAAAGGACCATTTCGAATGGCCAACAAATTTTCTGTGCGCTCGAAACCCTCTCTGCGGATCTCCGCTCTTTGCTGAGTGATTAATTTTCATATTTATAATAAAACGCTGAAAAGGTTGGACAAGCCAACAAACGAACAAACACAAAAACCATGCACAAAAAAAAAATAAGAGCGAATAAGGAAACACAGCCGAAAGGAGAAACGAGCAGGAAAAATAACAAAATGGCCTACACAAATGCCAGCAAATGGCTTTACAAGAGCCCTGGCATATGTGGGAAATCTGTTGAAAACATGCTCACTTTTATATGGTTTATATGCTCCATGGATCCCATATGAGCTGCATAATGAGTGGCATTGGGAGTGGTGGCAAAAAAAAAGAAAAACAGAGACGAGCATGATGAGCCTGGGCCCAACAAGTATAATTAACATTGAAAGCCGTCCTGCCGGGGGAGGTGGGCGGCTTGCGTCAAATGAGAAATGTGCAAACAAGTGCGGTTCGGGGGGATATATATGTGTTTTAGGGGTTGGGTTGGAGGATATATCGCCACTCACTCCAACACCCCTGCTCAATGGCCTTTTACGCACACACACCTTTTGGTATTTAAATTAAAATGGCACACGCTTGGTGTCCTTAGAGCCGGATAGCCTGATTAAAGTAGTTATTTTCATGGTGCAACTATATTGGCCTACTAAACAATAGAGCACTCTACAAAATTTTTTCTCCCTGCCAAATTGTGCGTAAAATCCTAAATCACATTAAGGCAAACGACCTATGATTATGTGTATATATATAAATATATATTTGCCACTGCAGCTGCTGCAGGCTGAACTGGGATTTTCCATTTTTGGGGTTTTTGCGGGCTGCGGTCGTCGGTGATAGATTATTTATTTACAGTCCGACCGAATTTTCGCACACTTATCGGCTTGCCCGAGAATAGTTAATCACATTTGCATATTTGCGGTGTTTTGTGTAAAATTTTCAATTACCTTGTATTTATATTAACTTGATTAGAAAGTTAATTAAATGTGAACTAGATTATTACTTGATAAGCTCGCTTTTATGGAATGTTAACATTTGATTTGATTTATTTATTAATTATCCAGGAGCTAGAACTAAAAAATTTTTTAATTCGTTACAAACATTGTACTATGTTCATATAAAGTGATTTTCCTAAACTAAACTTTAATTTATTTCAAAACTGTAATTAGTAAATATATAACTATATTTTGTAATACTTTCTAAAGCTTCTACCAGCTCAGCCACAGCTTGGGAGTTTGTTTAGTGGATTATATAAGATATACTAGCTGAAGAAAATGCATTTAAACTGAAACAAAAACCTCGAAGGGCTCTAATGTAATGCCATTTGGCAATTCCCCTCACTTTTTGCCACTTTAAAAAGCCAACCCAAATAGTTAGTGTTGCATCACTGCCGAGTAGCTCCTCAACAAGATTAAATACAATATATATAATGCTCTAACTCAAGCTCGGGACAATCTGTGGCCGCTTAAAATCCCAAAGTAAATACCAAAAACTAAAAACAATATCTGAGGCAGCGGGCGCGAGCCAAAAACTTTTTATTAAGCGCTTAGTGGCACATCCGACAATTGAGGGACAGAATGAGCCGGACGATGGGGCACGAAAAGAGACAGATAGATGCCAGAAGAGGGAGAGAGGTAGATGCTCCTCCATTCTCCATGGGCTGGATTTGGTTGCATGTACGCAAGTGGCACTCCAATTAAAATGATTGTCTTAATGCCGGGCAGAGCGTCAGTGGCTATTACAACGCGTCGAGTTGATTCATTCAGTCTAGTTTTTATTTTTCTTTTTTTCTTTGAGAGAGAAAGAGTGCTCCATCCGGTAACTAATTTACCCCTTCATTCATTTATTCATTCATTCCTTCACTCACTCACCCACTCACCCACTCGCACAAAACAAAACTGAAATCATCACCTAATGCGCTGAAAATAACGCACTTGCACGTACTCGACTAATTTATTTGATTGCCTTTACAATTACGACGAACTCTGCTTTTGTTTTTTTGTTGTTAAGGAGTTCTTTCGAGAAATTCCGGAGGTGCTGAGTGGGTTGCCCCTTTGTCTAATTTATTTTTTACAGACTTTCTGCCGAGTTTCCTCTCCTTCTCTCTTGGCTGCCCATTAACTCTAATCGGATTGTCAAGTTTATGGCCAAGTGCAGAGCAATTGTTGGGGAATTATCTAATCGTTGTATTAAACGTATCCCACATAAATGTTCCGAACTCGATTCAGAAATGTGTGAGGGTCATAATTTTAGAACGCAGCCGATAAGTGGAAACTTATTTATGGTTCTTGGTTTTGGGTTTAGCCTCGAAATTGTTTGAGAGCTTTAAGAAATGCTTTTCGCTACATTTTGTAAGGATTTAAGTATTAAATTAAGAAATTAACATTTGAATAGTGAAAGAGACAAAGGAAATATAAGAAATACAATTATTTTAAGGCCTTTAATATGCAGTTCAAATATTTAAATTTATTTTAAATGTTTTAAAAACATTTATTTGGCAGTCGGTTTTTAAGGATTGTTCTTTTTTGGGCTAACTTTAAATACTTTCCAAAATAACGATGTTCAAAAAGCTAAAGAAACCCTACGAAAATAAATATGTATAAGTTGAACAGTTCAGTTTATTTTAATAATTCTGCTAAATCATTTTCTAGCCCACTTTTTAGTTTATGTTTTTAATTCCCATTGGGAATTCTTTTTTAATTATTTTCATAAAACTCCGGCTGGACAATAAACCTTTCCCCACCAGCTTCTTTATTAGATCCCTTTCTTCTTTCAAATTACACTCATTATGCCACACTTGTCTGTCAAAGTTGCAGCTAATTCGCCTCGCCCCTCCCAGCACTCGTCAGAAGTTGGCAACTTAATTAACTCATTGCCCAACTACCCGCTCCCCTTCCTGCCTGCCTCCTGTTACCCCTTTTACCATTCAGCCATTTGAATAATGTAACTAATTTTGGCACATAAAACGAATTAACCAATGAAATTGCACAAGGTTTTAAAAAGGCTGAAAAGTTGGAACAAATGAGTGGGGGGGGGCAGAATAAAGAGCGGCGCATTGCTAATACCCATCAAGCTGGCCATATAAATCACATGTCTTGGCCAATCATCAACGATAGCGCCAAGACCAACTTGAGTCCATCGATACGGAGGAGCGTGTGATTATCGGCAACGGTCTGCAGCACTTGCTTATGGAGTGTTTGCGGTCGGATTATCTAATCAAATGTAGGAACCATAAATTAATTCATTTGGAGCCCTAGTTGGTGCTTTACTATTTCCCAGAAATGCAGACACTTGCACACAGGCATTGACTTCAAAGGGGATTTTCCCTACGCCCTGCTCTCTCGACCAATGCCGATTAACTAGATGGACAAAGCACAAATGTATCTTGCTGCTACTTATTTGCATTTGGAAATTTCCATTTGAAATTTTCATTAGGCACGCAAATTATGCTCGAAATGCCGGAGCAACGGCGGGGAAATGGAAATGGAAATAACTTGGGTGCGAGCAAACAAAAGTATCTCGAACATGTTTGCCAATGGCCGAGAGAGACAAAAGCACAGCCTTATTTGATGACCTATCCCACAGTTTTTTCTCTCTTTCCACTTCTGAATCTCCTTCTCTTTCTCCATCTCAGTTTCAGCTTTCTTCAGAGTCTTCTTCAGTCTGAGTTGTAAATATTTGCTCAAAGCGAAACTGGATGCGACCCAGTGAGCGGGCCCAAAATCAATATTTAAATTGCAGGCAACTATTTTTGGAGGCTCTTGTTGAGCCTGTAGATTGTATTGGCTATTCATTGTGCACTCAAATAAATTTTAAATCGATATAAACATGAATTTATTTATCTAATTTATCTGTATTTAATTAAGCTCTTTACTCACATTACTGCAAGGGGATGTTTTAAATTAAACATTTACAAATATGGTGTCTAATCATAGATCATATTTCTAATCTTTAAACTTTATGCTATTTATTTTTTCAAAAATCGATATAATATTTATCTGTTCTATCGATATTTATCTACCAATTAGGCTCTCCACTGGTATTACTATATATTTTTAAAATGTAATATTGAAATATTGTCTCTAATCATTGAACACATTTCTAAACTTATCATAAAACATTCAAGATATTAATAGTTTCAAAATTCGATAACATATCGATACTACCGATTATTGTTTTTTATTTTTCCTTTTTTATTTTGAAGACTTTATTTAGCACACATCCCATATTGTTTCATTTTTCCCTGTGCACTCCTGGCTGGCCAAACCATTATGGATATGTAGGTTTGTGTTTGCCAAGAACAAAAGGGACTTTGCAGCAAAACCTTGTAACAGTTTGTTGTGCGAAAGAGACCCACAGACCGAGGGCGAAAGAACGTCTCTAACGACTGTTGCTAATTTGTTGTTCGGGCTTTCGTGGTTTGTTTTGATTTGGTTTGCTTTTATTTGTATTCCCTCGTTTTTTTGTATTCTTGTGTTTTCTTTTTTCCATTTTTCTGTTTCCATATTAATTAATAGTTTTGTTTTTTTTTCTGGTCTTCCATTGCCATTTTTTGGCAATGAGCTTCGGGCTCTTTGCCATGATTAGCTCGGGAAATGAATATCAAGGATTTAGATGGGATTTAATTTCTTTTGCCTGAGCTCTTTGAATGTTTTTCCTCTGGCTTAAGGTATCTTTCAATTAATCTTGCAATTTAATTTGATTGAAAATTCTCAACTTTATAATCCTTTCCGGAAAACTTATAATCTGCCAAGTTTTACCAAAAGTTTGTCATGGCTGCCATGGGACGAGTGCTTTGAAAAAAATATGCTCACTAGGCAAACGTAATTCAGCAAAACTTTCTTTCTGCCGGGAAAAACCTGTAAAAAAAATCGTTTATTTAAAAGTAATAAAGTTTCGAGTGCAGCATTAGGCCAATTAGTCCCGACTCGATGGGTGTCTTTCTTTTTTTCAGGGCCATGCCTCATTTGATTAAAATGTGGCCGTGATCTCTGGGCCAAGTTCCATTGTTAGTCACTCGCTTATTATTATCGTAATTATCAACTTGTCAGTGTCGAGTGGTCTTTTCGTCCAGTTGGGGGAAACTTTTTGGGCTCCGTCCTATTGAAAATCTTTTTGTTTTTGTCAATTTGTTGACAGCCCCGAAAGATAAACTCCGAGTGCTGGGGGTGATGGTGCAGGGCCATAAATTGCCGAAGTGACTTGTTGGCAAGCTTAATTATGTCTTTATCGGTCAGGCCATATGACTTGGAAGAAAACTGAATAAATTATAAATCATAAAACTTGCGAGCAAGTAAATAAAGTCGACCTAATTTGACTTTATCGGATCTGTCGGGAAGTTTTTTTTAGCTAGTACATCTCCTTTGAACTGGTATATTTCCACACATAGGGGAATTCTTGTATTCTCTTTTATTTTATTTTAATGTGTAAACTCATTTATTATTTGTTTGCAGTTATTTCCGTTCAATTGGAAATTTGATATCCCGTAATTTGTTTCTCTCACATTTCCCTCCCTCGGTGCCCCCTCGATTCGTTTCCTTTAATCTCCCGGAGAATCCCCAAAAGGACATTTAACCTGAGGTGGAGCTCATCATGGATGTTGTTTTTCCTCTCGCTTACATCCTTATCTCAACAAGGACACTGGCACAATTTTCCAGCTTTCCGCTTCAATTATATGAATACAGTAAATATTTGATTTTATTGTCGGTGTTTCTTCAACTGGCTTAGGGATTTAAGTTCGGGTTTTGGTTGTTCTTTTGCATTTACCGCTCCTTCAATTTATTTCCATAAACAGAGTTCTGCAAGCCGAAAAGTGGCAAGTTCGTTGCATACTTCCTTTCGGCCGGCTCATGCCGGCTTAGTTGTTGGCATTAAAACTAGTTTAACTACTTGTCTGGAACTTGGCGGGATTAACTTTTTCATTTCGCCGTGCCCAACTTGACCCAAAGTTTGCCACTTTTTTATTACCCCTCTGCGTGGTTATTAAATGCAATATCCTTTATGTGTAGGCGACATTAATAAGCTGAAAGTAGGTGTGTGTGAAGCTTGAATCAGGGATGGCAAATTTATTGATATAATATTATGGATGTAGGACTTTGAAATTAATTTAACTATTGTAAATATATCGATTTCAGAGGTCTATGAAACAACTTAAAGTTTTATTCAATAAATGTATGAAATGGAAACTATTTCGGTCACTTATAAAATGAAATAAATTTACAACTTTTTTATTCGACTTTGGAATTTAATTTTAAATGTTCAAACTTCTAGCTAAGCGCTTAATATTGTTATCAATTTAGTTAATTGCGGGTGCAAATTATGTGTGATAAATATATATTATATTCAGATATATCGTAAAAGAGAAAAATTAATTAAATTCGAATTACTAATGTTCTTAATAATATCGAAGTTTTAACATTTATCGCTATCGTTATTTAAAAATTCGAGATTTTTGCTGCTTATATATTATATCGGACTTCTCCTTTCAACCTCAAATTTAAGTCGATAAACTTCGATATTTTTCCCATATCCAATGCACATCCCTGAAGCGTATTTTTATTTACCTCCACACACACACACAGCCAAACACTTGTACACTTGTATGTGCGCGTGCAGCAATGGAGGACATTGTTAAAGTTGACAGCACGCCTAGATCCCTGCTGCCTTACATTAAATTAAATTTATATGCTTATTTATGAACTTGCAACAATGAAATATTTTTGCGACAAATAAAACTTGAGCCCAACGAGGTGGAAGAAGTGGCGAAGAGGAAAAGGAGCGTCAGCTGCGCACAGAAAAGGAAAGGTAGCGTCAGGGCGACAGAGGGAGAGAGAGAGAGGGATCCTTGGTAGTTTTGATGGGTTCTGTGAATGGCGTCGAGAAAAAAAATATATATATACATATGTATAAAGCGGGGAAAGGGAAAGTTGGGTGGCCTTCATGGGCAGCTGTATGCCTCATAAGTGTGCTTTTGATGGCTATTTAAGTATTTTGTATTATTGCCTTTTTCCCGAAATGAGTCTTTGACGGACTCCTGTCAACGCAATGAAACTCCGATATGAGGCGGAATACGATCATATTTATGTGCTCAAGTAATAAACGGAAGCTGGCTGCCATTAAAGGTGATGCGGGTTAAGTAAAGTGAGTTAAAATAACACAGTAAACTCGGGTTTATGGTTTCAATTATCCCTGGAATGCATGCTTAAATTTTGAAAGCAACATTATATTTTACTAGGGTTTTTCTATAAGCCGATGAGGTTGTTAAAATATATGTATATTATTCATATGCTGTCAGTGAAGATTGTCTGAAATTTATATATAGGAAATACATTTTTTAAAATATGTAAAAGAAAATACTCTCTTAAAACCCCTTTCCCCATTTAAACTCCTTAAAACCCCAGACCCCCTTTAAAATGTATCCCCATTCGATTTGCATGCCAAATAAATGGTTATCCCTTATTGATTTTCAGCCGGCTGCACAGTGGAACCACCTTGAAATTTAATTAGATTTCACACTTTTGCCGCACGAAATGGTCACGCCCCCTTAACCCCTTCTAGCCAAACGCTCGCACACATAACTCAGTACCACAAATGCCGAAGTGGAGCCTAATTGAGCCATTTAATTGTCATATAAATCTCAAATTTTATCACCCTGAGACAGCCGAAGGAGCAACCGCAGGGCCGCAGAAGGTTACCCCAGGGAGAGAGGATAGCGACCCAATAGCCATAACAACTCTCATTTGACTCCAGTCAACTCGAATCTGGCCATAGGAAGTGACTTCTTGTTTATCGTAAACATTTACGATATTCAATAAACTTTTATTCCCAACTGTGGCAGGACATTTTAAAGTTTTTATTTTGGTCCGCCGCCTTCGGACAAACTGGCGCTGGTAAAACAGTTAATTGAAGTGCGTACTTGAGAGCAGGAAAATGGCTCAGATGGACGGGGGAGTAGAGTAAGAAAAGGGGGTGGCACAGACAGGGAAAGGGGTGGAAAATCCTTGAAAAAAATGGTTTTGGGGAGGGGAACAGGAAAAGCTTTATGGACTCTTGGTCAGTAGTTGGCTTCCCCAATTTCTGTCTTTTTTTTCGCTGCCCGGTTGGTTCCTCTAAGCCGTTTCTCTGCTCCCCTTGAAGCCTCTGTTTGTCCCCTTCTCCCTTTTTTTTTTTTGAGCCCACTAAGCTGCAACTCATGAGCGGACAATTTGCAGCCGTCGAGCCAGACTTTAAAAATATTTTTTTGTTCTAGACCGTTTCTGCTCGCCTGCCTTACTTACAAATCCCCGAAGCTGTAAATGGAATTCGTTGCAGCTTTTTTACTCTCGTTAGAGGTAGTTTTCTTTTGCATAGGATTGTGATGCATTTAAAAGGGAGTTTTTATATTTCGAAAGACCATTAAATACCCTGAAATTCTAGAGGTTTGCCAAGAGAGTCAAGTAAAAAATCTCTAGAGTTTCCCTCATCGAAAATACAACTCCCTATTCTCTTTTCAGAAATAATTTTACGGTTTTTGAGGGTATTACTTACTCCTCTCTTTCTTAGATTTCCTTTTTTGTTTTTCCTGCTGCTGGAAATCATATCTTTCTTGTGCAAAAGTCGACTTTAAGTTAAGCAATTTGGACTATGATTCCATTTACTGGTCCCCAACGACAATTTCCATGGATTGTGGTTGTAATTGCTGTACGTTTTTGCATTAGCCTCATTTGGCCCTAAGGCTCCTTCGTCCCAGCTTCCCATATGAAACGTGTTCCAGCGCCCAAAAGTCGCCTGCAATTTCCAGCATTTCTGCGCCTTGACATTTTTGGTCTCCTTTTAGCAACTTTCTATCTACTTCTCTCGCTCTCTCTATCTCTCTATACCTATCTCTGTCTGTGTCGGCAATGTCCTGGCAAACATTTTAAACTCTTGGCAGGCAAACAGAAGCCCGAGGAGGAGAAGGAGGCGTATGACAAGGGGGCGCGGCAGAACCAATTCCAATGCTCATTGCCAGGCTGTTGACATTTTAATAAAAATTATTCGTCGCATTGCAGGGGCAGTGGGGTTCGGAGGGGGAAGAAAGATTGCATTCATGGGCAGAGTCGCAATGAGATAGTTCGCATTAGTGCAAATATATGGGAGCTGGACTGAGTGGGGGGATAATTGATTTCAAAGCGCATTCATTGCCAACAAACTGTGTGTGTGTGCGAAAATTAATGCGAGAAAGCAAACAATTCAAAGAATCTAAAATGAAAAACCGATAAACATTAGCGATGCTGAATTCAAAGCGAATGAGCGCAATAAAGACCATTGCCAAGGCTGCAAATTGAAAACTTTTGTAGTTGAAAAAAGAGTTTAAAAATACAATTGCAGGCCAAAAGATATTTATTTAATAAAATTGATCACTACTGCATTTGTTTACTCTAAATCTTTTTTTTTATTTTAAACTCAATATTTGGACTTATTTGCCTAATAAAAGGCAGCAGAAATAAGCACTGCGTATTTAAATTAATGAATTTTTGACTTAGTTATGATTAAACAAATTACAAATACCTAAGATATATCTATACAGACTTCCCAAAGTTACTTACTTCTTGTTCTAAAGTAAAATCAAACCATTTTTAATTACAACAAACAATTGTAAACCCTTAATTACTACTTCTGACTCTCAAGCCTTAAAAAATAAGTTTCTACCAGTTAATTTTACATCTAAAGCCTCACAATTTTCTACCAGACCCCCACTGAAAAATAGTTTTTATTTATGATTCAATTATGAACCAATTAAAAACCATCTCCCCATCTCCAGAATTTGTTTACACTTTCCACGACCTCGACTAATTTACAACATAATTAAAGTTCAACACTCACTGGGAGCCAATATTTATCCATGTTAATATTGACAACCGGCGACAGTAAAAAATACAAATAGCGGAAAGCAAAGTCACACACTTAAAATATTATTTAAAAAATATATACATATATACGGAAATGGACACTGAGGCTCGTAAATTTTCGCACAAACAGCACAAACACATTGAACTCCAATAAAAAGAACATTTTTTCTCATTTAATGGAAGCAAGAAAAAAGCTTTGGCCGAAGGCAAATATTTCAAATGCAAATGAAAGAAGTAGAAAGAGTGAGAGTGAAAGAGAGAGCGGCTCAGAAGACAAGAAAAAATAAATGTACGCAAATAAATTGCATTATCGTTGATTTGCCCCAAAAATTTATTGCATATAAACAAATTGCCGAGGCAGCAAATCTATTGTTTGGATATTTGTGTCTGCCGACGAAAATTGCGAGAGCGACTACAACGAAATCAAAAGGCAATCAAATCCTCAAATAACCCCAAAAGCTGGAATTTCGTATAATATAATTCACTTTTACTATAGGGTCGTCCTTAGGCATAAAAAAGTCATGAAAAGTTGCAGGAAGGCAGGACTCGCTGGCATGTCTGCATGAAATATTGGCAATGTTGGGCTTGAAAGGCTTGAAATTAGTTTTCCGTTCTATTTGTCATGAAAAAAGGTGAAATGAAAAGTGTTTTTCATATTAAAAAATATCGAAAACTTGGCTTAAACTCAACCGATTTAAGTCTGGTTTGGTTTTTTCTTCTTTGTTTTTACAGGAGAACTTTTCTGCATTCAAAACTCGATTTCTAATTTTTGGTCCATTTTTTACAATTTTGACGATGTAACCCCTTAAATTTTGTTGAAAAAGAAGGACGAACTTCTTCAATGGTTTTTTGATCATAACTTGGCTTAAACTCAACCGATTTAAGTCTGGTTTGGTTTTTTCTTCTTAGTTTTTACAG
>VNJV01015009.1:0-26304 GCA_008042635.1 Drosophila nikananu | reverse complement strand
GGTAGCGTGGCCGAGCGGTCTAAGGCGCTGGTTTAAGGCACCAGTCTCCTCGGAGGCGTGGGTTCGAATCCCACCGCTGCCAAGATGAAATATTTTTTTCAACGTTGTTTCTGTATTTCCGATCTTTTCTAGCAGTTGTCAAGCGAGAATCACAAGCAAACAACAAACAGAAGATATTCCCAACCCCAAATTCCCATACATCGTGCTCTTATCGACCCGCGTGGCGTATGTTTTTACCAGCACGTGCGCCTGAAATTCCCAACTGGTTCTGTCCCGCCCCGCACCAAGAGCCACAGGTCGGGCACCCAATCCTTAAGACTATACTTCACAGGATCATTTCTGTAGTCAGTCTTCACATACTTTCACACTAGCTGAAAGCCAAGTGCACCCGCGTTGATGAGTTGAATCGTCCTATTCGGCAGCGTGAGGATTTGCCCAGTGCCCTTTGTGGTGCGGCGCTTCGGCGTCCGTATCCTTCGGGGCGCAGGGCTTCGATGATCGCTCGGTTCGTAACGGATAGGGCGAATTCTGAGTGGTGCAACCTTTTTAACAAATCAATTTGAAAAAACTATTAAACTGAATCTGGGGGGAGTATTTGTTCTTCCCACAGAGTTAATAATAGTGCTAATTTTCTAAGTACATGTTGATGAGGTTTTCCAACTTTGCTGAATGTAATTTTGAGCTATTTGTTTATATAAAATCTCAGCACATCTGACAAATTTTTACAGCAGGGACGGGACGCTATGTGAACATCATCATCTCCCTTAGAGCGAAGTTCCGAGTTGGAGTTGCCTCATTCCGTTTGTGCATTGTGGGAAGTGCATTAAAAGTTTGGCTGCTGCCAGGAGAAATGCGTTCTGCGTTCGGGGAGGCAACTCCGCTAACAACGTATTATTGGCAATATTTTATAAGCTTGCCAGAACAACCCCGTGCTCCCCTGGAGTACCTATTGCCCCCCAGTAGTCCCTTGAAAAATTGGCATGTCGTTGTAACTTTTGCCCGACTATGAGGAAAAAATATATAAAATCTCTTGGCACATAAGTTTTGTGCACGTTAAGTACTTTTTCATAACCATCGCCGTCCTCGTCGTCGTCTTCGTTGTTGCTGTTGTCTGGCTTTCTGCAGCGGTGAAGGGCGGTGTTTTCCCATGCCCCGTGGGCATAATATGCATATGGAACGACAGAGGGGCAACAAATAATAGAGAATGGCAATAAAAAGTACGATACACATTGAGGGAAAAGCAACAGCAAAAAGGGAAACTTTAAATAGTTGCAGCTACTTGTTCGAGAGTTTGGCAAATGCGAGTGGGTCG
Organism: Drosophila nikananu; assembly: GCA_008042635.1. Classification (NCBI taxonomy): domain Eukaryota; kingdom Metazoa; phylum Arthropoda; class Insecta; order Diptera; family Drosophilidae; genus Drosophila; species Drosophila nikananu. The sequence goes on along the minus strand of VNJV01015009.1, from coordinate 24,992 downwards.
AGGAGGGGAAGGAAGTCGAAGGAAGTACCGCCAATGTTAAATTACTTTTGGCGTAATTTTTTGTAGGGCTTTGGTTATTTTGTATTCCGTTTTGTGTAAAAGTTTCTGGCACTAAATTAAGCGATTACAAATGGCTATTCTTGATACTAGAAATTATAAATTGATATCAAGAAAAGTTAGTCTGGGGTAAGAAATCAGAAAAAAGGGGAATGGAAATGAAAAATTGAAAGAAAAAAACTCAGTCTGCCTGGGAATTGAACCTGCTACCCATGTTTTGTAGTCGCAGGTCTAAGCAATTAGTTGTGACAGCAAAAGTATGCAACGATTTTTGTCCAAGAACTTTACTTTTCGACAACTTAGCAATAAGTTTATTTAATTTTTTGACTAAAATTGGCAGAAAACCCGACGTTTTATTCTCTTTCTTGTTGTGAACTCTGCCCCGGCACTCGTCAGCCGATTTGCTTGCTCTGCACGTAGCGTCATTTTTGACATTTAATTATGGCAACGCTGCCAAACGGAGGAGTAAGATGTAAACTCGATTTCATGGCCCCGAACTTACAAAAGGTGATTCCCTATTTCGTTTCTAGTCGCTCTCCTCCGGCACTGCGTGCTACGTGTGCATCTTGTACCTGTCTATTGTAGTTCCATATGCAAGCCACATGACCTGGACCAAGCTGCTACACTGAGAGAAGTGGAACTAGTTGGGTTTGGGTCTCTTAAATGGGAGTAGATTTTGTAAATATGTTATTTAAAAGTAGAGGTTTCTAACAAGATAAAGGATATCTAGAGGTTAAATAACATTGTTAATCATTTCATGGTTTATTTATTTATAATTTATAATGATTGTGTTACAATTTTTCGGTTACAATTTTCATTTATTACAACAATACAATCTCCGGAAAATCAAAGAATACTTTCAAAAATGAAGTGAATTTTTTTTTAAAGTACTTATTTAATAATACCTATGTAATTTTTTTATGGTTTATTATTAAAATAATTATCACACAACTGTCCGGCTAAGTTTTACATTCAAATTTCTACAAAAATTAAGCTAAAGTAAGCTAAAGAGACTTGAAAATAATATAAGAAATTTGAATACACATTCATTTTGTTAGCAATTGAATTTAAATGTTTTTGCAAATAGAGAGAGGAGAACTTTAAAATATATTTTCTCCATTATTTTCCATATTATTTCCTTATTTTTTCCCAGTGTTCTCTCCCTTCCTTTTCAGGCAGGGACGTGCGTTGTCAAAACAGCCGCTTCATTTTTTCCCCATAAAAATGGGAACTTTCTTTCTCTATTTCTATTTTCTTTTTTCGGGGGTCAACTACCCTCCTTTTATACCCCTCCGAGTGTAGCAGCTGGACAACTTTGTGTGTGTCCTGGCGATTTATGAAAAAAAAGAAAATACATACACCAAAAAAAAAAGTGGCTGGAGTAGAACGTGGCACGTGATGTGAAATGGCAAAGGATTTGCCGTTGCCGAGGGGAGTTGCACACTGGACAATGGCGTCTAAATTAATTATCAAGGATAACAGCGTGAAAGGTTCAGCGACGCTGCATTGTCTCCTGGCTCCTAATTCAATTACGACAGCCAGCCAGAAGCCAGGGGCGGGGGGCAAATTAAAAAAGGCTTAGGCCAGAGTTAATACGGACTTAAGCGGGGTAATTAAGGGCCAAAGCTGCAATTGCATTCGGGAAACGTCTTCACTCACAGTGAATGGTGGCGGCATCCAACCCCCATTTTCGACAAGTCCTGGGGCTGTTTTTCCCTGCTCCTGCCATAAAATCACGAACTGCAAATCTCTCGAGAATAATTTGAAACATAGAACACGGCCACGGAGAGCTGGGAAATGGAGCTGGAGAAGAAGAAAAGCCAAAAGACGATGCCGCCGAATCCCTTCCACATTAAAATATGATGAGCTCGTGAAGGCAACGGTACAAATGAAAACGAAGTTAATAAAAAAGGTTGTAAAGGTGTGGAGAAGGAGGTGAGGGAGCAGCAGCTCAGGTGTCTGGGACGGAGGGTGTCCAAAAAATAATCAACATAAAAAAGAAAATTATTTGCAATATTATCAAGGGCCACAAAAGTTACACGGCAGACACAACACAACAACAGTGGAAGGCGAAACGAAGAAATGAAAATGTTCAGCTGCAAAATAAAACCGAAATGAAATGAAAATATGCCAGGGGAGGCAGGGAAATGGCCATGGAAATGCAGAAAATCAGAAATCAGGCAGTGGTAGGATGATGCTGAAAATATTTACGAAATAGTTTGAGCTACCTTTGGGAGTTCTTTAAATAAATAAGATTTATTAGAGGGTTTCAAACTGCATTGTATATTTTTTTATTGGTTTTGAACTGTGCATAAAATGTTATTTGCTTAAATTTTTAAGAGGATTCAGGATCTTTACCTAATTAGTTTCCCTCTTTTATATGGTTTTAAACAGAACCTTATTTAATTCTTCACAGAGATCTTTTGGTCAGAAGACAAGTGCAGTAGCATGTCAAATTTCTCTTTTATCTCTTTTATATCCCAAAAACCTCTCCCACTGTGCCAACTGATTCCTTCTTACCAAACAGAACATTTGGCCTCCACTTAAACTTGGCAACTGCAGTTTCCCATTGGCTTTTGTAATTGGGCTTAGGTCCGGCCATAAACACCCAGCCCGGCGTGTAATAACAACAAAACCGAGTGAGCCAACCAAACACAGAGATGCAAATTAAATTTGGTTTTAATCAAGCGAAGCCACAGCTCTCGCATCGTGTATTTTCCGTGCGGGGGCCGCAGAAGGACAAGGCCGTGTTTAACAAGCAAATCAATTAAAGGGCTGCGCCTCAAGCCCCCAAAAAAACAAAAGCCAAAAGTCAAGATACCAGATTTTGCTTCGAGCTCAAACTCGTCCATATGTGATGGCTGTGTGATGGGTGACCTCTAGAGAAGTCAGTTCATCAGTTGGCCACTTTAAGACAATGGGTCGAGAGGCGATGCATTAGGCGGACACAAAGCCAACACGAAACGTGATCAAACTTTTCCATCAATTTATGGCCTGTGCATCCGAGGAAAAAAATCCGGTTCGTATCTGCTGGATCCATCGATCAAGTCTCTTGGGTGAGCGATTGAAGATCGGCCGCAGATCAAGTTCAAAGTCATCTGCGACTTAGGTTGCTTCCGCAGCCAAAGAGTCTTTTGGCCAAATATAAAAGCCGTGGGAGATCTTGGCATCGCTAGCACACATCTTCCGTTGAGCGCAGCCTAAACACTTGAAAATCATGGTGAGTCGTTGGCCAGAAAACTGGAGTAAATTTTGAACTTATATTATCAAGATTAGACTAGGAGAACAATCGATTGTCGGTGCCATCGATATTCGACGATAGTATATTTTTAATCATCGATTGCCGTCGATAGTAATTCGATAGTCAAGATGTGTATCAAAATCAGTGGAGAATTGAATAGAAAATAGTGATAACTCGATGAGATTTAAACATAGCAAATTAAATAATTGAAGAATGTTTTAAAGAGTTAATATATCTGCAGAATTTTAATAACTATCTTTGTCATAACAATATAATTAAATTCCTTTTGAATTTTTCCCAGAAATTCCTCATCATTGCCGTTGCTTTTTTGGCCTGCGCCTTGGCTGATGTCTCGGAGCTTCCTGGCTACGATTACCAGCAGCCGGCTGCTGCTCCCGCTCCCGTGGAAACCTACATTCCCCCAGCACCGCTTGCACCTGCCCCCGCTCCAGTGGAGACCTACATTCCCCCAGCACCCCCGGCACCCGAGTACATCCCACCCGCCGCACCCGTCCAGGCCGAGGAGCCCGTTCTGGAGGAGATCGAGCAGCCCGCCCAGGACGGTTACCGCTACAAGACCGTGCGTCGTCGCGTTTTCCGTCACCGCAATTAAGTTCAAACTAAATTGTTATTGTTAATTTGTTGACTCGAGTGTAATTTGTAAATAACATCACCAAAAAATGCACTTGAAGAGTGAAAACTAAAGAGAAATTGTAACTGAAAATTGTGTTTATTGTCTTGCATTTACTTTGGCCCTTGTCAAAGTTTAGAGAACAGGAAAATATACTAAACTTAAAGAGAAGATAACTATTAAGTTGTTTACCTATCGAGTGAGTACACAAGTAATTGGCTTAAATCCAATTATAAGGGATATTTGCTGGGTTAAACCACAATTTTCAAATTTAATCCCTTTTATCAACAGGTTCCCATCAGCCACTTTCGAATTTCCAATGTCAAAGTAGCAATTCAAATGGCTTTTCCTAGGCAACAGCCCATCCCGCCTTCTAACCCTCTTCAACTCCCAACCCTAAGCAATCGATGAATGGCCTAAACAAACCGCTCAAGGCCAAACACATGTTCTCTGGCCAACCACACAGCAAATGGGGATGGGGAAGCCGAGGCAGAGGCATTCCAATAGATTTTCCCCCTCTCTTTTGTTTTTCCATTTCCCGAATGTCTGGCCGTAAAAAGGTCAACCCGACGACTAGACCAATTTGACTTAACCAAAAATTGCTGAAACATTCAATGAGCAGGGACAAAAAGTGCCACCCCAAACCCCCTTGGCAATCGATTTGAGCCAAAGCAAACAAATCCTCGATTACAAAATCAAACAAAGAAAAAACAAAGGATGGCGAAATGGAAAAAATGTTTGTCCATAATGCAAAATGGGAAAATATGCGAATTCAATAAGCTACGAAGGGGGGAAGGCCAGATCCTTTCTCTTCTCCCTTCTACCCTTCGTCTGAGGTCCTTTGGCCAATTGCTGTTGACTTTGGCGCTCTAGGGCGAACTTCCGCTCACATATTTTGCACTTACTTTATGCTGATGACATGCAAGTGGCAAAAATTATTTGCGCTCGTGCATTTGGCGGCCAACTAACAGGAAACACGTCTCCCGACCCGGCCAAAGGCGAATAATGAGCAGCAAACAAGCTGGGGAAATCAGCCACTGAGAGAAAAGTATAACAGTTTACTAGAAAAATCTGAAAACAGAACGGAATTATAAAGATATCATTCTACACAAGACTTGCAAACAGCACAATTTAATTTTATATTATAAACTCTTCTAATATCTTTATTTCTTCAGCAACCTTATATATTTTTTTGTAGTGCCAGAACTCGGATAAAAAACCTCTACCAGACAGCATCTTCCATTTCGATTCGCAGCTCCTTCGTTGTCGTGACATACGGAAAATTCCCCACGGAGTCTATCAACAGTTGATAAAGGAAAATGTGCGTAGAAGGAAGGACCTTCTCTCTCTCCCTCCCCAGATGGCATTCTTTTCCTTCTTGGTATGTACATAAGTTTATTATTTTGAAGGTAATTGGATTTGTGTTGCAGCAAAAGTCGACAAGTCGCCGCAGCATAATAAGAAAATATATAAACTCTGGCCGTGGAGGACAATGAACCTATGGGGCCAGGCCAATCTCAACATATGCTCAATGCCCCGAGGCAGTGCCACTGGCCAGGGAGTCCCATTGTTTGCACTCGTAATTGTTTTCCTAATGGATAAAGTCTATAAATTTCTGCGCTCGACGCGAGCGGCGACCAAATGCGAAATATGTCACGAATGTTAAGCGTTTTATAAACGACTTCGTGGGAGAGTTGTGCGGCTCCTACGATAGGAATCGAGTGGTTAGGAGGGGCTACTAGCCAGAGCAGAGGATTTATGGAGGATGCTGGCCACTCAGCGGGATGGACCAGAGTCCAAAGTCGATGCTGGTGCACTGGCCAATGACTCTTAAATTAAGATGTTGATAGAGTTGCCACTCCTTAAAGTGTTTGTTTATCTTGAGAGCAAGTACAATTTAATCAGTTTCATATTCCATTTCATTTACTTGATTAATGCACAGCAATCGGGCCATGTTTCTCTTCACAGCCTGCGACCTGGTTAGGTCTTCATCACTCCTCCTCCTTCGACCCTGGACCTTAGGATTGTTCAGTCTCTCGATGGCCAGCGGATAAATCAAACCATCGCCGGCTAAAGTTTGAATGGGCAAGAACCAGAGGTACCATTTGTATCCTAGAACCTCACGGAAATTAGTACAGCATCCCAGATTGAAACCATTATTGTTCTTGCCGCCGTAGAAAAAGTAGGGAGAATGCACTGATTCCATGGTGGTGCGATTTCTGGCCAAGTTACACCCGCTGACGATGCACATAATCAGCGTGAATAGATTGATAATAATGCAGGCCGCATGCTGGGCCAGGGCCCACATGTGCTCCGGCCTAAGGTTTTCCACCTTAAACTGGCAAATCAGGTAATAATCGTAGATCAACACGGCAAAGATATACAAGCTGTAGAGCTCGGCGTAGAACAGAAAGAGTATAAAGTACTTAAAGTTGTGGAAGTGGACGCAGTTCTTCACCCAGGGACAATGGTGATCCATTTTCCGTACGCACATCTGACACTTGCGACAATGATGCACCCTGTCCGGCTTGATGATCCAGCAGAAGCGGCAATATCTCACTGTTGCCTCCTTGGTGCACATGTTAATGGGCAGATTCCTGGCCGCATTGGCCACGATTCGTGCCTCAGCCTCTGCTGTATTGTTTTGCTGAAGTTTGTCCACATCTTCGTGTGATATCAGCCAGTTGTCGGGTATCAGAATTGGAGATGTGCAGATACACCGCCACCAGGTCCACAGGAACATCACCAGCAGCAGGTGGAACCCCAGCAGGAGGAGTGCCATCCAGATTTTGTTCTTCACCTTGAGAATGCAGACCTGGTAGACGAAGATGTGGTAGGACCAGCCCAAGAGCAGCAGGATCACAACGATTGGAAGCCATTGGGACAGGAAGGATTGTCCTTGCCTCCGCTGCTCATTTCCTCTCAACAGACACATCCTGGCTAGGGATGAGTCTGCCCCTTAGTGCGGGGAGGAGTTTGTATTGTTCATGTTTATTTTTAATATTTTTTAGATCAATTTTTCCAGCCTACTTTTGTGGAGGAATTGTAACTTATTGATTATTAAGTACTGGTAATCATGGTGGAATTATACAAGGTGTGGCCAGGGCTCTCTCGTAGGGTAACAGATATTTGCTTGTGTTAGTGTTTTACTTAAGAGCGACTGAAGCTTAGGGTAACAACGAGAGAGTGCTATAGGAGAGTGTATAATTCCACCATGCTGGTAATCACACTCCCTTGATTAATAAATTTAGCTCTTTGCTCTTCATCATTTATTCACTCTTCACATCTCCATAAAACAAACATCGATCTTCAACAGAAAACATTAACAGATTCCCCTTGCAAAGTGACCTTTGCTGGGGCCTATCACATAGGTCAACAGAAATCATTATAGCGACTTAGTTGCGGTGACGGAAGACGCGACGGCGCACGGTCTTGTAGCGGTAACCGTCCTGGGCAGGCTGCTCGATCTCCTCCAGAATGGGCTCCTCGGCCTGGACAGGTGCGGGCGGGATGTAGGCGGGTGCAGGAGCTGCCGGGGGAGGAATGTAGGTCTCAACGGGTGCAGGTGCGGGAGGGATGTAGGTGTTCTTGGGCGCCGGTGGTGGTGGCGGTGGTGGGGGTGGGATGTAGGCCTTGGCAGGAGCAGCCGGTGGTGGGATGTAGGTGTTCTTGGGTGCCGGCGGCGGTGGTGGTGGTGGGGGTGGAATATAGGTGTTCTTGGGAGCCACAGGCTGGGGATAATCATAGCCACCGGATCCCAGTTCGGAGACATCGGCATAGGCGCAGGCCAAGAAGGCGACGGCGATGATAAGGAATTTCTGAAAAGGAAATAAGGAGAGTTTATTTAGTTTTAACTCCTTTTTAAGGAAATTTTAAGGGTTTATTCTTTATTTGTTGATAATTATATCCTTGAGAAGAGTTTAAGTTAATCCTTTTACCCACCATCTTGGAGTAGAATTGGCTTGTTGCTGCTTGGATCACAAGTCGATTTGTGCTGCCGAACTCGAAGTGTGCCAGCGGTTTTTATAGCTCATTGTTTTTCGGCTGTTTGCTGCGGGTCAACCGCAGCTAAATTAATTGCATGATGAACCCATGATACATGGGGGTCTTAGCCTCACTCAAAAAACTCGGAAGAAACCAAAAAAAAAAAAACCGAAACCAGGCACACACTCCGTCTGCATCGAGCCTCCAATGCCAAGGCAGTTTGACGGGTTTTCAGTTTCATTTTTTCATCTTTTTAGTTTCCATATTCTGCATTATCTCTGCTTTGACTTGAGTTGACTTTTTGTTTCAGTCTTCAAAAGATATCCATTTTTTTTTAATTAGATCAAACAAACCTTTTGATGGCTGAATAATGGTTTTATTTTGTTTTCATTTGATGAATGTTCGTGGGTCACACGCTCCATTGGCTTTGGTTTTTGTCTTTTCTTAATTATTTTATTTTCATTTTTCGTTTTCAGTCTTCTTTGAGTGGTTTTTTGGGCAAATTATTAGCAGACCGCCGGGCCTATGGCGTCGTTTCAAGTTTATGCCAAAATTAATTTCAATTTGCTTAGATTATGCTGATCTTGACAATGTCAGGCGGCGGTGTCTCTTGTTGTTTGTGGGTTTCTGTCGTTGTCTCAGCTTAATTAATTACCTGCGTCCGGACTGGCGGCTTTGCCTTTTCCAAAACCCACAACACCTGGCTTATAAAACAGTTTATTTTTGTGATTTTAGCATGTGGTTGAGAGGCGGGGAAAGATGGTTCTGGGAACGATGGAAGTTCTGAGGAGGAGATATATTAAAGGTGGATTTTTAATGACTTTTAATGTGTTTTAGTTAGGAATAGGCTTATGTTTCTTGGAAAATTTGGTTTACAGAGATAGAACATGTTCAAATAAATCAAGAAATTCATATTTTTATGACTTAATTCAAACTGGAAACTTCTTATATCTGTGTTATATAGTTTGGAGTATTTTTAAAGTGTGTGAATGCCTAGCTTAAATATTAAAATTAAATAGTAAAACTTTATATGATTATTTGTAAGTGGTTTAGGTTTACTATTAGGAAATCTACAGTATATATATTTCCTAAACCCAACTTCTTCCCCTAAATTTCTGTTTTCAAAAAAGAGAGCTTAAGTAATTAATTTAGCATATTTAAAATAATTTTAACCCCAAATATCTGCCCCTTAAAAACATGCACACATTTTTGTTAAGTATTAAAATCTCTTTTCGTTTTATTTTTTGAACTTCTCGCCATCCTCAGGATTCCACCAAAGGGACCCCAGAGGGAGTTGCTCTCTAGTAACGGCGGCGGATCACACGACGACGCACAGTCTTGTAACGGTAGCCATCGGCGGCCACGGGCTCGATCTCCTCCAGGACGGGCTGGGGGGCCAGGACGGGCACGGGGGCTGGGGCAGGGGCGACCTTGACGATGGGGGCGGGGGCTGGGATGCTCACGGGTGCGGGAGGAATGTAGGTGTTGACGGGAGCAACAGGGGCAGGGGCCACCTTCACGGGGGCAGGGATGGCAACTGGAGCTGGGGCCGGGGCGGGGACCTCAACGTGGACAGGTGCAGGTGGGATGTAGGTGTTCACTGGAGCGGGAGCCACCTTGACGGGGGCAGGGATGGCAACTGGAGCCGGTGCGGGGGCAGGCAGAGGGACCTCGATCTGGATGGGAGCTGGTGCAGGTGCTGGGGGAATGTAGGTGTTGACCGGAGCGGGAGCCGGGGCCACCTTCACGGGCAGGGGAGCGGGAGCCGGGGCTGGCACGCTCACGGGAGCGTAGTTGTAGCCCGACAGGTGGGAGACATCGGCGTGGGCAACGGCCAGCAGGGCGACGGCGACAATCAGGAATTTCTAAAGAGATTACAAGAAAAATAATGTTTTAATTTCTTAATCCCTAAGAAGAGTCTTCTTTCATACTAACCATTTTGGATGTGTTACTTGGAACGATGGCGCTTCTAGTATGTCTGGTACAGATCACTCGGGTGGTATTTATACCAAAACCTGGGCGCAGTGCAGAGGCGAAAGATAAACATTAGACCGAGTGAAGAAGTGCGGATATCAGGGCCTCTTAATATGCCAGAAACCAGAATTTTACGAGCCCCGCCAATGGTCAACTAAGGTGCCCTACACAGTTTACAAAAAGGGGTTTCGGTAGTAGAAGAAACTTAGTCGTTTAATTAAGCTTAGATTTTTATATTTTACTTGTTGAATGTTGATCAGAATTTAATTACACAATTTGCAAGATTTTACGAACTTTTTACACATTTTAAATGGTATTTTTGACATTTTTTTTATACCGAGGTTAACTGTCTTTTTTGTCAATTACTTTTCAAAATATTTATACATTTTGCTCTGTCTATAATTGTAACCCATAATTTAAATTTTAAAGCCTGCCTAAGAAATAAAAAAATTCTATAATTAATCAAATCACAAATTAAATCTTCGTGTTACTTTACCTCCATTTTAAATAAAACTTAAAGTCAAACTGCAAAGCCTATCATGTTTCTACAAAATTAAACAAAACGAACTTGTTAATTTCGTATAAAACTTACTAATAAATTTATCATAAAATATCCAGAAAATCTAGAAAAACTTCTTAAAGTTAAAGGTAAAATTTAAGTTAAACCCAAACTTATAACCTGCAGCGCCTTGCCAAGTCCCCTAAGCCTAACCCTCGAATCTCCACTCGTACTTGCTTGTTTTTGCCATTGTTTTAATTTAAATATGATTTGCATAAACACATTTATGCTTAGTGTATCAAATTGAACTACCAAAAACCAAAGCCGCTCGAAAACTGGAAACCAAGTCTGGCTTTTGGCCAGGCCTAAGCACGGGGGCCACCTAGACTATTGGTCTATTGGTCTGCAGTCGTCGTCGGTCATTAATCCTCTTGATTGGCTATGATAAGGTGGCCAAAAACGAGAGCCTATTGCTTAATTATACGCAGATGGGGAACAGAATTCAGAATCAGAAACCCACGGCTGTGGCTTCGATCGGGTCAAAAGTTGAACATGACGCCAGCTAGACCGACGCCATGTGTCACTGCCAAGCGGAAAACAAATTAGCCAGACAGGCAGGAGGAGGAGGAGAAGGTGGATGTGGAAGTGCACACACTTTACTTTTCGTTGAAGGACACCACTTGAATCGCGGCCCCACTCTCGCCTTTTAATTACACAAATTGCTAATGAACAATTTTTCCGGTGCTGGTGCCAAAATGTCCGCGGAGACTTGCCGACGCCACTGTGATTTAATTTCCTTTGAATTTGTTTTTCCCCTCCAAATAAAATGCACACGAGGGGACTCTCGTCGGAGTTGTCAAAAACTTATGCAAACAAGCACTTAACCCCTTTTATTTTGACAATTCCATTATTTTCGCAGCGCCAATAAAGCGAAACTGCAAATGTATTTCGAGCAAATACACAAACACGCTCTAGCGCTGCACCACCGCCCCTCTCATGCTGGTCATGCAACGCTGCGTATACGTAATTTAGTTGTTTGCCTGTTAATAGTTGACATGCATTGCATACTGGCGTCATCCGAGGGCACAGAAATAAAAATGAAAATGAAAAAAATAGGGAAAATATATAGTTCGTTCCCCTTGAAGGGCTTGAAAAACAAAAAACCAGCACAGAGGGAGCCAGAAATAATGGTATTGGAAAATGTCACATGGCAAGCAAATATTGTTCCCCGCTCGGATTTAAATAGTTTTGGCCAAAGGGTCAAACATGGTAAAGCAAACCGTTTACAGCCTCTTAAAATGTAGTTTACATGAATAGTTGAAAAGGAAAATGATTTTTTGTTTCCTGTTGAAAAGGTTTTCTGGTTTTAAAGTGAACTTTAGCGTGGGTATGTTTTCTACTGCCTCTTCAAATGGCGTTGACATGCATAATTAAGAAAAAATATAATTCTCCAGTAGGTTTTTATTTTATTTAAATAGGAAATAGGTTTTTATACGCTGGCAGGGTATTATAATTTCAGTCAGAAGCTAACACATAGTGAAGTAGTCATTTCCGACCCTATAAATCATATATATTATTAATCAGCATTAACAGCCGCGTTGAATTAGATAGCTCCGGCTCAAATTTTCCTTTTTTTAAATTTTCATAAATTTTTAAGGGGTTACATCGTAAAAATTTGTCAAAAATGGGCTAAAAATTAGAAATCGAGTTTTAAATGCAGAAATGTTCTCCATTAAAAACTAAGAAGAAAAAACCAAACCACACTGAAATCCGATACGTTTAAGCAAAGTTACGATCAAAGAACCACTGAAAAGTTCGCGTTTTTTGAGCCATAAATTTTATTAAAAAAATGTAAGGGGTTACATCGTAAAATTTGCCAAAAATGGGCCAAAAATTAGAAATCGAGTTTTGAATGCAGAAATGTTCTCCATTAAAAACTAAGAAGAAAAAACCAAACCACTCTGAAATCCGATGAGTTTAGGCAAAGTTACGATCAAAAAACCACCAAAGACTTCGCGATTTTTGAGACATAAATTTTATTAAAAAAATGTAAAGGGTTACATCGTAAAAATTTTAAAAAATGGGCCAAAAATTATAAATCAAGTTTTGAATGCAGAAATGTTCTCCATTAAAAAATAAGAAGAAAAAACCAAACCACACTGAAATCCGATGAGTTTAAGCAAAGTTACGACTAAAAAACCATTGAAAAAGTTCGCGATTTTTGAGCCCAAAAATTAAAAGAAATTTGCTAAAAATTTGTTCCTCAAAATTTTTCGAATGTTCCTATAGCAGCTTTCTGTTAAGTTCAAGGAGTAATAAACATTAAAATTACTAAATTTTGAATTAGTATAGTTATTTATTAAATGCTTCCTAAAATTAAATTTCCGAACCATTGAAATTATAACTAAAGAGTTCAGCGACCCCTTAAAGAGATGAATAGCAACTTAAACCTCCATTTGCTTTCAGTCTAATGAATTATAAATCTGTATTTATTCACGATCTAAGCAGAGAGATAACCAGAGCCATTTCGCATACAATTTTACACAAGATTTGCATAACTATTTTGCATTATTTGTGCAAAAAAAAAGTGATTTAATAAATATTCAAAATGCAACAGCCGTTGAGTTGGTCAACTCCGAAGTGGAAGTGACAAACTCTCGCCAATCGATTTTCGACATTTTTCCCTCAGCTCATAAATTCATTCGCCGCCTCGGTATATATCCCAGCCCTTTATATATACAGTGAACGTGTATATACATATAGCCTGGTCAGATAAATCAACGGGCGACAAATTAATGCTGCAAATGAAGTGCAACTGCTGGCATCGAACGCCAGCGAGAGGAATCGAGGACCCACCTGTCCAGGATAACGATTATTTTCGCGCCTCTTGTTCGAACTCCACTCTCCCGATGTCGCCCCAATATGCAGTAACAGTAAAAATAAATGAAGGCAGTCAACGTTTGCATATTTCAGTGCCTGGTGCCGCCGCTGCCGCCGCCGGTGCTCCTTTCCCATCCCCACGCGGACTTCCGCCTTTTACTGTTTTGTTTGCCGCTTTCAGGCCCCCATCCTGCTGATATAATTACGTTGATACTGTCAATTTCGCAGCGATCCATGTCCCATATCCATGTGCACTCCACTCAACTCTGCACGTTCGATTCCGCAGTGTCGCTTTAAAGCCGTAAGCCGTAAGCCAGCCGTCGTCCTGCGATGGGCTAAAGGACCGGGATTCGTGGTTCGAGGGACCCATCAATTTTTACGCCCGATTTATTGAGTAATCCGTGGGGTTAGGGGGTATTTTTGGGGTGTAATATGTGATTGGGTTTGTGGGGAAATGTAAGCATTTTTATTTATTTTTATATTTTATTAATGACATCCTTTTTTTCTTTTCTTTTTTTTTAGAAATATTGAAGAATTTAACCATATTATCAATCCTTTTAAAAGTATTAAATAATTATAAGTTTCATTAAGGAAATTTATACAGCATTTTTCTTATATTTTTAATTTTTTGAAAAACAAGTTTCAGTTTTATATAAATTATAAATTTCTCGAAAGAAACATTTCTTTTGTCTTTCTTGCTAAAATTCCTGTAAAAATATTTCCTTCCCCTCTTTAAAATATTTTCTAAAATAAATTAGAGGTCATCAGCTCTATTTAATAATTATAAGTTTCATTATGGAATTTTATACAGCATTTCTTTTATATTTTTAGAAAAACAAGTTTCAATTTATAATAGGAAGATTCAGTATTATTTACATACATTATAAATTTCAAAAAAGAAACATTTCTTTTGACTTTCCTGCAAAAATTCCTGTAAAAATATTTTCTTCCCCACGTTAAAATATTTCCTAAAATTAATTAGAGGTCATCAGCTCTATTTAATAGTTATAAGTTTCATTAAGGAAATTTATACAGCATTTCTATTATTAAAAAAAAAAAAACAAGTTCCAATTTAGTTAGATAAAATAATATGAAGCTTCAGTATTAATTATATAAATTATAAATTTCTCAAAACATACATTTCCTTTGTCTTTCCTGCTAAAATTCCTTTGAAAATATTTCCCTCCTCACGTTAAAATATTTTCTAAAATAAATTCCAGGTCATCAGCTCTTCGAGTATTATTTTATTGCCAAAACCAGTCTGCTGTTGATGGCCATATTTCCTCTCTGTTTTTTTTTTGCAGCCGCACAATTTTCACTTTTTCGCCGGCGCATTTTCTTCTGCATACTTTTAGGCCGGCTGCCTCGTGATTATTTTGTAATCCGCAGCGCCTAAAGCATTGATTACACATTTCAGGTGCCATCTGCCGGACAGGTGGGCTTGGCTTGGCTTGCCAGGTTTTGGGCGACACCGCGGATGGCCCTCTCGCAGCCATAATGCGTGTTAATCAGGCATCATTAACTGCTAATTAAGTGCGGTTGGAAATTCAACCAACTGTCAATTGCTGGGCTACCGTCCTGCCTGACGTTTTTTTATTTAATCGCCGGGCGCTCTTCTGCCCGGACGGAGCGGAGTGCAATGAGCCTGAAAATTACCTCCAAATGCAGTCCATTTTGCATTTGTATTTATGCGAATTTCCAAACTAATCGCTGGCGGGGATTAGTTGAACGGAACGATTATGGTGGAAATTGAGGGGAGGGAGGATAGATATCGGAATGGAAATTGGGATGGTGAGGTTAATTTTAAAGTGAAATCGCATAATTAATAGTGAACATATTTTGAATTGTGTCTTAAGATATTTTTTTGGGGAATTAAAGTGGTCTTATATTTGAATCAACATAAATATAAGCTTTGTTTAAGGCGATTATTGATCCAATTTGAGTAATTCAAAGTCTAAGATTTATACATTCTCACGTCTGAAATACCCTTGTTAAACTTAAAATATAAAAAAATAAATCCCAGAAATTAATTTACTCACCGCAGAAACTAATCACAGCTGATGGGAGAGTGCGGTCTGCCCGAATCGTTCCTAAATTGTAATTGCCTGTCAAATAATTTTGGGTCTCACCTACCCTCAAAGCAAAAATGTATTTTAATTCATTTAATTGAGCTGCCAATATTTGACCAGAATGCAATTAACGAAATAAGCCGGGACAATCAATCCGCTGTGGTTGTTCCCAAGGGTGTGGGTTGTGGGGGTGTGGCTGTGGGTGCAGTGGAAAAAAATGATTTTGTTTTAATTACGCAATTAATTTTAGTAGCCTTGGCTTGTCTTTGTTTGTTTTTTGGCTTTGCTTTTTAATTAGTATGCGCCATGGCAAGTGTAATATGTGGCTCTGCGGTTGTCCTGGAATTCAGACAGGAGGTGGACTCCACCCCCAAGGCTGCTCCAGAGCCAGACATTTCCCTAATCAAATTGCTGGATGAAGGGAAGGTAAAGAGCTCCGCAGACATTTGTCGTTGCATTTTCCTGTTAATTTTCTGCAGCGTCTATCGTCGTCTGTCGATGTCCTGGCCCCGCTTCCATCCTGGCACTTGTTAGCAGCCACAAGTGGTCAGTGGTCGTCGTCTGATGAGGCCAATCCACTCGGCATCGTCTCTTTTTTGAGCTGGAGCGCCGGCTTCATCGATTTCGTGTGGGTTGTACTGGAAAAAATACTCCTAGAAAGCAAATAAAAGTTGATTAGGATTTTATGGAAATTTAAAAGGATCTGTGAAATTGGGCAGGAAATGAGGGGTTTAGAAGTAGAAGTAGATGGTAAAAGTTTTAATTAATTAATCAAAAGTTTCTGAAATGCTGAATTAAATTTTAAATAGTTAATATTCAACTAAGGAGTTTCAATCTCTTAAAAATATTTCATAACTTATTTTCTATAAAAGTTGAGCCTCATTAAAATGCTTTTTACTTTTAATATCTTCTTATATTCCCCCTCTTTCGTATTATTATCATGTCCAACTTTCCCATATCCTAAGCATAAATTAGTTGGTCCCAAATCAATTTCCCATTTTCTGAGTGCAATGGAAAACTTTTGAATCTAACGAGAAAAAATTTCCACATCATCAAAGCTCATTCCAGGCCATAAATTTCGTGATAAATGTGGAGTGGCGGCGGCGGCGACTGGAGGACCACGAGTCCTTGGGGAGTGTTCCACAACTTGCTTGCAACTCCTTATTATCCTGGACTCCTCTCTACCCCCCCTTCATTTCCTATCTGTCCGATGGCAAGTTGATTTCCTTGGGTTTCCATAAATTTCCCACTCAAATGGTCGGAGAAAACTTGGAGCTTTCCACCTCCTTCGCTCGCTTTTACCCGTTCCCCTGCTGTGGCTCATGTGATTTGCTATGATTGGAAAACAATTTGAAGACTTCTCTCTCTCATTTTTTTGTTTAACAAACTCGAAGGCGGTAGTTTTTTATTGCAATCCCCCAAAGGGGATTCGTTAGGAAACAGTTTTCGTTAGGCTTTGGCAAGTTTAGAAGCGGTGACGGTAGACGCGACGACGCACGGTCTTGTAGCGGTATCCCTCGTTGGACACGGGCTCGATCTCCTCCAGAACCTGGTGGTTGCTGACGGGAGCTGGGGCAGGGATGCTGATGGGAGCAGGAGCTGGGTGGTAGACCGGAGCCGGGGCTGGGATGCTGATGGGAGCTGGGTGGTAAACCGGAGCTGGGGCAGGAGCCTCATGGTAGACTGGAGCCGGGGCTGGGATGCTGATTGGTGCAGGTGGCACATAGGTCCTCACTGGGGCGGGTGCAGGGGCAGAGATCACCACTGGAGCGGGGGCAGGAGCTGGGTGGTAGACGGGAGCAGGAGCTGGGATGCTCACGGGAATGGGAGCAGGGGCTTCCTGGTAAACTGGAGCTGGAGCTGGGTGGTAAACTGGAGCTGGAGCAGGTGCAGGTGCAGGGGGAATGTAGGTGTTCACGGGAGCAGGGGCAGGGATCACCACTGGAGCGGGAGCTGGGGCAGGGATCACCACTGGAGCGGGAGCTGGGGCTGGGTGGTAGACCGGAGCCGGGGCTGGGATGCTGATGGGAGCTGGGTGGTAAACCGGAGCTGGGGCAGGAGCCTCATGGTAGACCGGAGCTGGGGCAGGGATGCTGATGGGTGCAGGAGGCACATAGCTCCTCACTGGGGCGGGTGCAGGGGCAGAGATCACCACTGGCGCAGGAGCAGGGATGCTGATGGGAGCGGGAGCTGGGTGGTAGACCGGAGCCGGGGCTGGGATGCTGATGGGAGCTGGTTGGTAGACCGGAGCCGGGGCTGGCGGCGAGTAGTCGTAGCCCAGATGGGACACATCGCCATAGGCGCAGGCCAGGACGGCAAAGGCAATAACCAGGAATTTCTATAAGAAAAAATGAGTATCAGTAATGTAATCCTTGATCCTGCTGGGCTAGAGATGCTCACCATGATGACAGCTGCGATCTGTTACTCCACGAAAGCTTGAGTCGCTTCTGCTTGATCGGATCGAGGCGCTAACTATTTATACCTCCGACCGAGCCCCAAAATTCTGCAGGCCGCAGAAACTTGAACTCAAGCGAAGATCATCGTCGTCAACGTCTCATCTGAATATTCAACCACATCTGGGGTGTATATTTTTGTCAACAGGTTTTTGGTTTTTTGACCAACGAGGGTCGTCAGAATGAAGTGGCAGTCTGTGCATCCGAGTTTAATCCGTTTATGCGAATTAAGGAGCAGCGAGTCTTTGATAGATGATCGTGGGGTTGGTCGTTAAGTGGAGCTGGCAACACCCAGAGTGACTTTCAGACGACATTAATCTCAGTTAGTGGCAGCTAACGGCATAGTTTATGGACGTTTGCAGATTTTATTTGGCTGCGGGTTTAATATATTATTTTGTATTCTCGGAGCATGCGTCAGGTGTAGCCGGAAATTTGCAATAATGTCTTGCAGAAAACAGAAACTGGTTGCTGTTGGGTTCTCATTTTACGACTAGTTTCGTCAAAGGTTAGAAGCCATTGTTCTAGATTAAAAGAAGTCGAGAGCAGAGCTCTTAGTGGATTCTATTGTCCCAGCTAGGCGCCCACAAAAAATATACATAATATATTTTGTATGGTATTTTATGGTAAACCGATTTACGAGAAACAAACAGCTCATAATTTGCGTTATCTAACGAACCCTTGGTGGCCAATTAATTGCCACAAAAACCAGTTGATGGCGATTATGGCCATAGAAATGGGTCTGGCTCTGGCGTGTCTAAGCCTAAAAAATGGATTCGACGAGTCTGTCTCTTCAAGGCCTCCACTCTTTATGGAATAACGCTTTTTAACGGTTCGAGATCTTCTCAAAAGAGGCGAAAAAGACACGAAAAGTACATAATTATACAAGATCCACACCTAAGTTAATTACTTGGAGCTCAGCGCATTAAACTTCATTGTACAATATCGCGGATAATTATGACTGCTTCATCAGCGCTCTTTGGCGGCTTAAATTATTTCCTCATCAGCGCGAATTGTATTTATTGCAGAAATAAAAATTGCAACTTGTTAATAATTTAATTTGCACACAGGTCACAAAAAATCCATATACTTAGTCAGTCATCTTCTGTTGGTTTTTATGGCCTGAGCTTCAGTTTGTTGATATTCATGGTCCGCAAACATAACATGACATAAACATTAAAAAACGTGTTGTTAATTTTCAGAGTTTAGTTTCAGTTTTAACTACCTGGCAACGAAATTCTCCCTGCATTTGTTTATATTTCACGTATGTAAATGCCGATCGATACGGCTTGGCTTTTGTCTAGCATTTGCATGGCAAATGGCTTCCGTTATTGTTTTTTACTTGGCCCGCTTTTAAGCCGCGTGTAGATCAGCGAGATGGCTTAAAGGCGAATCCCAATTAAACCATTGTTTATTCACCCGCCTCAGCTGCCCATCATAACTGGTTTTGGTTATCGATCGCAGAGGCCGGAGATCAAGAGACACGCACATTTCTCACATCTTCCTGGCCTTGACTTTGGCCTGCACCATTTTCTGGCAAATGTAAGCCACAATTTCGGGGACTTTTCAAGCTCCGTTTTCCCTCGTAATTAAGATGGATTCGTTAAGTAGCCCTTGTAAAGGTCGCTTCTATGATTTATTAATTCAATTTACATAACAAAATATTGGCTAGGGGCAGTGTGTTAATAAGATCTACCGGGTTCTGGCCACATAAACAACCTTTGGCTGTCGGAAGACAGAAAAAAATTTCCTAAAATAAAGAGTGATCTTTTTACTGTTTGCTGCCATGATAAATGGTGGGCATCTCGTCTGGCGTCTCGTTGGAGTTGGAATAAATTTGAATGACATTAAGTCTATTTGCTCCCACAATTCTATAAGCATAATAACCGGTTATGAGCTAATTTTGCTTTTGGCCAAATATAAAACAGCTCTTGAATCCATAATGTAGTGATTAAATATGCTGATACGTCATTAGCTATCCATAAGACATTAATTTAAAGATGCTAAGCTAGTTACCACCATGAATATGGATGTAAAAAAGTCTCTTATTGATTTAAAAAAAAATCATTGAGCTATTTCATTAAATTTTCGTACATTATATAGAAATATTACTGACAACATAAACCCCTTAAAAATTATTAAACAAATTTACAACGAATTAAAATGTAAACAGATTTTATTACCTATTTTATACTTAGTCAATATATAAATTAAGCATTTTATTTTAATACTCAATTTTCAGCTTATTTTCCTGTACTGCCAGTGAAAGGTATTTTGCCAAAATTTCGTCGTATCGCGGAGCGGCTCTCCCGTTGGCCTTTGGAAATTCGTTATCAAATTTATCTCCAAATCACAAACCCTTCAACCTACCCTCGCTCTAGTGGGTGGAGTCAACTAGTTTGCCATCAAACTAGTTATCATATTTCTTTCATTTTGACCAGCTAACATACACAGTAAACAAAGAAGCTAAACCCCACTAACCACTAGTTGTCACACATAGTGGAGAGTTTTCTTGCTTCCTTTTTTTTTATATAGTGGCATATTAATTTGGGTCTGCTTTAACAGTAACATAAAAAAAAGAAAGGAAAATAGGGAGAAGAACGTGGAAGGGGATTTTTTTGTGGGTGGAAAGGAGAAGGACGAGTCAAGTTACGAGCAATGCACAAAAGGCAACAACGGAAATGAAATCACGTACCAGGGCGTTGTCATTCACAATGAGTGTGTGCCTTAGTGTTCAGTAGTTGTTGTTGTTCGCGTTGTTGTTGTTGTTGAAGTTCTGCACGTTGTTGTTGATGTTGTTGTTCAAGTTGTCAGCAGTCGCGGCGACGACAGAAGCTGCCATGTAAATATATATGAAGTACACAGCAAACAAATTGTATATTCAGGGTTTGAAATAAATTTGAAGAATGCTTAAAATGTTAGGAAATTTTAATAATTATTTTATTTAAATAATATAAGATAAAGTGTGTGTTGGGTAAGAAAACCATGAATATTATCAAACAAAAACCATAAAAAAATAATATATTTTATAAGAGATTATATACAAGTTATATTTGATATCTTACGTCGCCTGAAGTCTTTTAAAACTTTATTTCCCACAACAATTTCTTCTTATATTTAATAATTCTTATTTAAATTCTCTCAATATTTCAACATTTCCTCTCTCTGTAAGTGTTTGTGTACCAGTATTTGTGTGAACGTCTAATGTCCAATTTCAATTTGGACTGGCTGCCTGACAGAACTTGTCGCCGTCCACCGCAAATGGCAAACAATGTAGAAGGTGTCCTCCAACCGCAAAAATCCCCCCTGCCCCCCCTTTCCACATATCCTCAGAGGAGGGGAAAAAGAGAGAAGGAGGCCACCGAGAGGTGAAGTTGCCAGCTAAGTTTATTTACTTTTAACACGAAATAATAAAGTTTACAAAAAGGAAACGTGCGCTGTGCGCTGTGCTGCACTTCTTGGCGATATACCGTTATGCTCGTACTCACCGTGCGAGGTGGTGACTGTACCTAACGTTTGACAAAAGCTTTTCTTACAAATTTAAGTGCTCAAAGCGAATTTCTAATGAATTCTTTAAAGGGAAAGAAGATTAAGATATGACAGTTTTTAACTACTTATAAAATATAGTAAATATAGTACTAACATTAGAAGGTAAATAAATGTTTTCTTGCTTCTTTGGAAGATTCTTAAAGTGTTAGAAGCTTAATTTTGAATTTGAATTAACATCTCTCACAGGAACAAGAAGTAAAGCAATAATCTCCCAACTAGGATACCCCCGAAAAAATATTCAAAAGAAACCCACGGCTTACCCAAGGTTAAGCCACTTCCTGTTAATGCCGCCTAACCCCCTTTCCTCGTTAAATCATCCTTCTGAAAATATCCTTCCTTGACCCCTGCCAAAGAAAAACGGAAAATTTTAACCAGCGCATTGCAGTGAAGGAAACTTTGTGCCCAAAAAAAAAGAGAGAGACGAAGAGAAAGTACTGAAAAAAAGGTAGAAAAATTAGCGACATTCTGTGTGACGTGACTTGACTGCATTACGTAGCCGCCCCGTTTACCTTGTCCTGCCAGATGCCTTTGACAAGGAGGCACGGACGGACACTCCACCGGCCTAACGACACAACTAAATTATTTAAAAACTCTCTAAGAGGCAAAGAGGCTTTGTGCAATTAAATGCGTTCTCAACGCGCCACGCACACATGTGACACACGTTTCCGAGTCCGGAGTCCCGGGACCGGAGTCCAACCTCCGGAGCAGCATCCCTCCTCCTCTTTCGTAATGATAATAATTACGCCGCAGCCCGGACACATGTGCCGGGTTACTGGTTGGGGGATAGCATGGAATGCCCGGTGCTTCTTGGCTTGCGTGTGCGGCTAATTACAATAAATTTGGCCAATTATTGTCTGGCATTGTTTTGGCCCCGTCGGCTGTAAACTTTAAGTAGCTCTCGCAGCTCCGGACCAAGTTTCGGAGCCATCGATACGATCCCTTTGGAGTGTGGCTCTTCTTATGTTGCCTGTATCGAAGGAGCAGCCAACTCGTCTGGCTAATTGTCTTTGAAATTATGATAAGAAGAAACTTTTCCAGCTCGGCGAGTGGAAGTGCAGTCACTTAAGAGGGTCAGTTGGGTCAGTTAAGTCGCATATGATGATGATGATGATGATGACGACTATGGGAATGGGTAAGTGAGTGCGAAAAGGTTATTATTGAATTCGGCATAGCCAGAGGCATTTGTGGGAAAAGGGATTGAAAGGAGGGGTAAGTGGGTAAGCGATAATGGGATTAGGGTTGTGCTTAAGGCAGATTATGGCTTATAAGTTAATTTTAACCAGGAATTCTCAACACCAGATTCACTTAGCATTATTGTTTTAAAGGTTTAAAATATGTTTATAAATATGAGCAGGTAATTATACTTAAATATTATTAGGAAATGATAAAGAAATCATTCTTAAAAGTAATTAGAGTTATTTAAAGATTAATAAACCTTAGCAAACTTAAATTTACCACTTACTTTTAAGCTTTACAAATTTATAAAACATATATTAAACCTCTGGATGACTTTTATTTAAGCCCCCAGCAATCATTGCGTCCTGCAAATAGCATTCCTTTGGCTTTCCATATCACTTTGTGCATCTCCATTGCCCGTTGTCATTGCTGTCTCTCAGATATTTTTAGCAATCATGGCAAATCAAAACAAATGTCAAACGATTTGCTTTATAGCCTTCGCCTCAGAACGAGACTGCAGTGATTTGCCTGGGGAATACAGCGGCGAGTCCTTCATTTTTATTATTTCAGCCTCCCCTTGCAGCAGAAAAGGGGTGCAACATATGCGCGCTTCATAAAGTGCCCCTGCCTCTTTCCTGCTGCATGCCAAATGACAGGGAAGGGGGTTGGGAACCGAGTACGAAATGCAGTCAAGTCGTGCGCCAGCTGAGAGCGCAATTTGGTAGAACAATACGATACGTATACGCCCTGTTGTTCGCTGTCTTCTTTTGGCAATGCACTAGGGGAAATGTTACCTAAAAAATATATAAATATAAGATATAAAAGTGTAATAAAGGCATGAAATTTAAATTAAGTATAAAGAAGAATATGGAACTTAGAAAGAAGGAATAACCTATAAAAATATAATAAGAGTGTAATAAATGTGTGAAATTTAAATTAGGTATAAAGAAGTATTTGGAACTTAGAAAGATGAAATATATAATTAATAGGAATAAACAGAAAAGTTTTCTGGAGCAATTTAAGTATATTTTTTACATTATTTTCCCTCCGTGTAACTGCTACTGGCATTTAGAAACGCCTTTGTCTTGGAATTGGTCTTGCGCCTGCCTTCCTTACTGCCAAATGCGCCATACACTCATATATAATATATATACATATATATATTTAGGTTTATGTCTTCGTTTTCTAGCAAATATTTCCATAGAGCTGGGGAAAGCGAGACAATAATGCATATGTCGGCTCCCGTTGTCGTTTTGTTTTATTGCATATTTATTTTTTATAGCGAAAGTAGCAAAATATAAATCGTTGTAACGCCGTGTGTGGGCCACAGTTTTTTGGCCCTGTTTTCTCTCTATTCTTCTTTTATTTTGTATTTTTTTGGCAAGAGCACACACAACAGGCATAAGCTCTGCCAATCGCATATGGGCCGCATACAAAGGCACATGGTCAGAAGCAGAGTATCCTGTTTGGAATTAAGTCCTCGTTGCGCTTTTTGCCGAAGCCACTGGATGCTGGATGGGGCCAGCCAGCAGAATTCAATCATGAAAGTTTTTCAATAATCCGCTTTGCCCCGATTGCATTTCAATTTGCCATCATTTTGGCGCAAAAACTTAATTTTCCACCAATTAGTTTTCCGGGCTGGAAAGGAGTTGGGCCCGTAATTGATGTGTGTGGGGGGTGTCCTGCTAAAAACCATTGGCACTTTCAGAAGGTTGAGATCGCGCAGCTTAAAAATAATAGTTTACGAGGGGAATTTTAAAGTTTTTTTCTGGCCAGAAATTGCTTGCTGACTTGATTAGTGATGCCCTGATTTGTGTTCTTGAATTATGGGGAAGTAGAGGGAGGAATTTAGAAGCTGACAGGCAGCAAAATAATTATAGAAAATTAGAAATGATAAAAATGTATAAGAAAAGTCAGTGTTAGTGTGAATATTTTCCAGAATATTAAACTGAAATTTTTTAAGTAAGAAATAAGGAATATGAAGCTTTAGATGTGAAAGTTTTTTAAAAATATTCAACTAAAAATCTTTGAGTTATATAAGGAAATAATTTACTGAAGGAAACTAGCCTATAAATATATTTTCAAGATCAAAAGTTAGTTAGTTATCTGGCAAGTAATTATTTTATAAGCTCTATAAGTTGCCTTAACAACTAAAATAAAGGCTAATATCTGCAATCTCAAAGTGTGAGACAAGCTTAATCGCAATGACCTCTGCCTGGCCCTGTCTTGGCTTTTATTTTAATGGCCTTTTCGGGCATCATATGGCGCTCAAAAAGTCATTGAGCATTTTTATTGATCCCCCGGCGAACACACCAAACACACACCAAGCACACACAGACACCTGACGACAGGCGAAGCGGAATGGCCGCCAAAGTGAGCTCCGATAATGCTAATTTTATTCAAAGGTTATGCCATTACAATCCAGTACTGCAGCCGGGGCCAAAAGCTGGCCAGCAGACAGGACCAAGACGAGGACGAGGAC
>VNJV01015007.1:0-61542 GCA_008042635.1 Drosophila nikananu | reverse complement strand
GACCAAATGATTCGTTCTGCGAACTTCTTATGTTTTGTTGAAACCTGGACTCTTCCCCAGGAAGAGTACATTTTAAGTGATTTCGACATTATAAGAAGGATTGATAGTAATAGCAGTAGTAATGATAGTAGTTTCAATGGTATTGGTAAAAACGGAATACTTATATATTCTAAGCAGTGTATTTCGCCAAGTGTGACATTTATTTTTGAGACAAAGAAATCACACAGCACCAGAGGAACCTATCAATCGATTGTGTTCAAATACCTTGACACATCATTTATAGTTGTTTATAGGAGTCCAGGATTTCCGTTAGCAAGATTTCGAAATGAAATCAAAGCTGACGTTGAAAAACTACGCAGAATGGGTGGTAATAAAGTGGTAATCTTAGGAGATTTTAATATGTGCAGATCCACAACGACCGATGTTTTGGAGGAAAATTTGAATGGATATAATCTTTTCTCAAAGAACAATTCTCCAACAACAAAACAACTAACACAAATCGATTGGATATTTTCTGACACTCGGGTTCCAGAAGCTTTTGCCCTTACATATCAAACCACTTACAGTCATCATGACGGCATTTTCTTTAAATATAACTTGTAAGTCCGTTCATTTCCGAACATTTTTTTATCAACGTTATAGGTGGGGTATAGGTCTTATTTAGTTTTAGTTCCCCCTCATGGATTGAGACCTTGTCGTGGTGTGGGGGCTTAGTACGTGAATTTCGAACACAAAATATCACTGAACTAACCGCAATCCTTAAATATACAAAATATTGAATACTTACTGCAAGGGTATTTAAACTTCGGCTTTGCCGAAGTTAACTTCCTTTCTTGTTAAAAATGCTTTCATATTTTTGAAATAATTTTAAAGGTAATTTTACTCTTTCCTATTATAAAATTTAATAAAAAACGTATATTTTGACCTTTCTATAATAATTCAAACCTGAATACAGCTTAAAGTAAATAAAGAATTACTCTACAATTTACATGTATTTTATTTATTTCCCTCTCACCTGTACTTTATCACGTGCACGCTATATAATCTTGAGTTATATCAGCACTAAGTCAGCCTGAAATGAGCTTGCCAATTACAATTTTTCAAGCCTCATACATTACCCGATTCCGGACTATACCAACCCAGAGACTCACTGGGCTAACACACGCCATTGCCACATCGTACGTATTTCGTACCAAATTTCCAGCGGAGGCCAAGGAAAAATGCGTCAGGAATTAATGAATTCCCATATACACATTTTCGGGCCTTGAGAGAGAAATGCCTCTAATCGAATTAGTGGAATTAATTTTTGATGATATTGAAATTAGTTGCAGGCACCGCAGACTTCGGGGTGGCGTCTCCGCTCCGCAGTGGTTGCTGAATTATATTCGGGACTCGAAGAACTACAAAACACTCTCCTGGCTGTCCCGGCTGTCCGCATTCCTTGGTGGCCTGTGTGTGGGTGCATAAATTTAGTTTGACATCCCGGGGTTGACTTCTGGACCCGTCCGTCGCCCTCTATTGTGTTACTTTCCACTTGATTCAGCCATAGAGCCAACGAATCCCAGCCCCCCGTAGCAGCGAAGTCTTTCACCTCCATTATTAATGACGCTTCGACATGTGTGTCAGGTTCGCCAAGTTTCGTTGAAAAGCAATTTTATTTACTTTTAGCAAGTAGCAACTGTTGTTACTGCCACTGTTGTTGACTTTTTCGATTGGGGCTGCTATGTGTCATGTTATTATTTATTGTGTGCTGCAAATTAAATGCCAAAATACGTTGAATATTTAATGCCGGTCCGCTTAAAGTTTGCCGCCCACGGCACACACGTGAAGTTTGGCGTTGAAGTTTGTTACATTTCCTACATTGTCCTTGTCCTTGGGCCAGCCCGGCCGCCCACGACAGTCCACAGGACATGATAGCACTCTAACTACGAGGAGAAAGAGGGACCTTACCGCGGAGCGAAGGAGAGCGCTAGTGTTTGCATGTCAGCGAGTAATAAGCACAAGGGCCATAATAGTTTTGCCAGTTATTTTATTTTTCTCTCCCAACTGGCTGGCGGAGGCTCCAACTCCCAACTCCCACTCCCCAGAAGCATTTGCTTCGCCTACAAATTCCGCCACGATTACTTGGCCCTGACTTGGGAGCCGACAAGAGCCAAGTGCTCCGACTGCACGGAAAATAACATTTGTTTGAAATATATTTAAGATCCATAAAGACTTCTTGAGGGAACTTTACTTATGCTTATTTTGGAAAACATTAATCCAGTTTGGGTTTGATATATCTTATATATATATATATATATCTTAGCGAAGTCTATTATAAATTAAACTAAATAACTAGTAAGTAAATTTGACAACTTAAAAATCTCAGCTAATTCTACGCAAAGTCTATACAATTAAACTTCATAAATGGTACAGATAATAAATCCTCTTAAATCTTCCTACGTTTTAATATTTCAATTATAACAATATTTGTAGTGACTTAATTATTTCTAAGACAAATAAAACAAGTCAAAGTGAGATAGATTTTTAGTGATTTAATTATAATATAATAGTTTTTTCATTAATTCATTCATACGTCGTTTTCAATTCAAGAGATTGTTTTGCAAAAACTATTTAATTATACTTAAAATATATATAAAGAGACATGTCTATTGTCTATATGTCTATTGTCCTTTCGGCAAAATAAAGATTCATTGTCTAAAATATTTTTATTGCTTAAAAATATCTAACTAAAATGCTTGGGACTTCATAAAATTAAGCTCTAAAAAGGGCTTAAGATTCTTGGATCTAATATCCTTTGATAAATCCTTTGATACCGTATATATTAATTATTAATTCGTTTAAAATGTTCTGCATTGATCGATTTTTTTACGATTTTCCTAAATTTAAAAGTTTTCTCAGTAAAAGATTTCAGTGGACTTAATGTTGTCTCCGTGTAGACCGCATCGACCAGGCCGGGACCAGGCCAGACCTGGCCAAAACAGAACAGACGCCTCCACCGCCGCCGCCGCTCCTGCCTCCGCCTCGTTGAGCGTCTTGGGAGGCAGACATAAATGTTGGACATTAACGGGTAATTTTCTTGCAATTTTGTAGTCGTTAGCGTTTTGTGGCAAGGACGATGACGACGCGCCGCGTTGACAACAGCAGGCGAAAATTTAATTTTCCCAAAAATTTTTGCAACGTTTTGCATACAATTTTTTAGCTAATTTCAGGTTTGCTGCTGCATCCTGCATCCGAAAAAAAGGACTTTAACGTTTTAAAGTGGAATACCGGAGGAGAGGGAAAAGCAATCCGAATGGAAATCCATTAGCGGCGAACAAATTTGTAATTTCCGCTGCTGGGCACACGCACGCAGGACATCGAGGATATAAAGGACACAGCTGGACACAGCTCGCCACCCCCCTCCACCGTCACCACCGCTGCTGCTTTTGAGGTGTGTTCGGTCAGGTAATTTCATTTACCTTACTCATTTAGCACGTTCCTTTGATTGAGGGTCGCGACAGGGGGCAGGGGTCACTACTTTCCGGCTGTTTGCATGATAAAAATCACATACACTCCTTAAATTTCAACAGCACGCGATGCCGGATGATTATCCTTGAACCAAAAAAAAAGAAAATAATAAAATAAGACAGAACAGAGAAAAGAGAACGCTAGGCAACCCACTCCTCCGCTTCCTTTGGCGTGGCCTTTGTCTCCTTTTTTCACCGGCGAGCACAGACACACTCAACCTTTCTGACTTTCCTGATAGAAATTAATGCTCTGGCTTTCGTCCTCATAAAATTTTATATGGAATAGTCTGCTTTTCATTTGCTCAGCACACGCAAGCCAAGGGAATCCAGCTTTAAGCAGATTTGGCGCCCCTTTTTCGGAGTCCTGCAACTTTTTAATGAAATTCCATAACCCGGTAATCAAAATCCAGCACCCGGATGACCAGAAATATGCCCAACAGTTGTCGCCGGAGCGGCGACAAGATTGCCCGGAAGTTGTAAATTATGCAGGCTCCTCACACTGCCATATTTGGTGACCCCCGAGGGCTGCCTTGCAAGTTTAGATTGAGTTACAACTAAAGAGAGATTAAATAGGCAGTAAAAGAGGTAAAACTATTTAAATGGTTAAATTAAAAACAGCCGGAGTGTAAAGGTGAAAAGGTTTATAAAATTATTGTATCTGAATATCTAATAAAATATGTGTAAAGTCTAGTTGAAAAGAATAATTATAAAGATTGCTTTACTTCAACAATTTTATTTAGGTAACTAATAAATAAAGCCCCTTGCTAGTTAAACTAGTAAATAATATATTTAGTTTTGGGAAACCTTAAATTTAGTATTGGTTTTAAGAGAAGTAGAAAACCGTCAAAAGATGCATCTAATAATCTTCCATGATCTAAGAAGTACCTCAAAAAAAAGTCTTAAAAACGTACAGCACTTAAAAAACCATACGACAACATTTAAAAATCAACTTAAACCAGAATTATAGAAAAATGCATCCATAAGATTTAAAAAACGTATTTATTACCTACATAAAAACCGCCCTAAAATAAATTAAGAAAAACATAAAAAACTTGTAAATTTTTTAGTCAGAAGTTTGCAATGTAGTCAAGGAGTCATTTCCGACCCTATAAATCATATATATTTTTAATCAGGATCAACAGGCGAATCGATTCAGCCATGTCCGTAAAAAAAAATATTTTCAATTTTTTCATAAATTTTATAAGTTGTTGAAATGTAAAAATATTTGAACTCAAAAATGTTTACATTTTGAATTCAGATCTTTAAAGCACATTGAAACTAGCACAGAAAATCTGTCCAAAATACAAATTAATGCATTTTTGCCAAAGAAATTAACGATTTTAATAATAAACTGCAACCTGCAAGAGAATACAAAATTTAGCTTCCCAAAGAAAGCTTTTTTTCTTATTTTTAAATGAGCTCAAATGGCAAACTTTAAACTTTAATTATTTCTAGTGCACGTCCAATTTGTAGAAAATCAGAGTTCCAAAATTAAACTGTTCCCATTCTTCCCGTAATTCTGCCAATCCGGAATCTGTCCTAGTCTCCAACGACTCCATGTCCTGTCGGATCTACTCTTCCCCCCAAGCTCTAGGCTCAGTTTAATTTACATTTATCCACACGTTTAACCAGTCGGCTGCTCCGACTCCAGGTGGAGTTCATTTGCCCAGTCGGTGTCTGGGCCGGTGTCCCGCTCCTTTTGGTCCTGCTCCGGGTCCAAGTCCCTGTGGCGCCTTGGCACGCAGGCACACACTCTCCCTCTCTCTGGCACAAACAGGAAGCGACTGACACCGTACAAAATGTTAAACACTTTGGCAACATTTGCTTAAAACTTTTGCCAGTCAGAGAGAGACTGTGGGTCGGGGTTTCCCCTTTTTCGAGGGGGAAGGGATGAGAGTGGAGTGGAGTCCTTTCTAGTTGCGGTTGCTGCACACAAAAAGTCACAAGGCACTATGCAGTTAAACCAACAACAGCAGCAGCAGCAGTTGAAATGTAGAGAAAAAAAATAATTACAATTTAAAAACCTTGAAATATAATAAAGGAAATATATTAATAACAATATTTATTTATAAAATAGGTTATAAGTTAAACAGAAAATGGAATAATGATGGTGACAACTGGGCTTACATATTATTTTGTATTCTTTTTATTTTCTAAGTGCATCACCAACAATGGCCAAAAGGTAAACGTGGCAAACAAAAGGCACGCCCGGAAATGGCAAAGCTGCTTGACTACAAAAACAACAGCAACGGAACCAGGAGCAGGAGCAGCAGTAGAAGCAGGAGCAGGAGCTGAAACAGAAGCAGAAGCGGGAACAGGAGCTGGGACAACAGACGCCAGTTGGCCACTCATTGTCGGTCGCCATGGTGAATCCTCAGGTGTTTTGCGCACAGTTTACTACGTTTTTCATTTAACCAACGTTGGGTTCAGGTCGTTTGTCCTGCTTTTTCCTGGCTGCTGCTCCTGGCTCCCGACTCCTGGCCCCTGGCCCATGGCCGTTCGTTGCTGGTTGTTTGGTGTTTGGTTTGCGGTTGCCAGCGGACAACAAACGACACCTCTAGTGGCCGTGATTGTTGTTGCCGCTACTCTTGCTGCTGCTGTCCGAGCATAATTAAAAATTCACATAAATTTAGCTTAGCGCTGACACACACATTCTAATTGGGTTAATTATGTGTCGCCAGGACCTTAAAAATGTCATCCAGTCGGTAGATCCAGTGTAAGCAGTGTGTGTGTCAGCTTCACCTGGACAAAAGCTGGACAAGAGCCCGGTTCCAAGTACATTAACAGCAAATTATGTCGTCGCAACATGTGGGGGGGTTGAGAGCGGACAAAGTGGATTCAAAAGATGTGGAGAGATCTACGGTAACCGGATGTGTGGCAAAGGTAAAATGGAGGAAATGTTCACATGTCCTGCAGCACTTTAATGGCAAGGCAATTATTCTGAATTACTTCACAGCTGACCCTTTGTTATGTCAATTTGTGGACTTGGAAATTCCTTTAATTTACATATATTTAAAGTTAGATTATTTGAAAAGTGCAGGTTTAAACAATGATTTCTTTAACTTTTGTTGTGGTACTCATTTAGGTATTTCAAAAATAAGTAATGTAACTTTTCCTTACTAACAAAAATCCTTTTTTGATTCCCTGTATTCCCTGTAATTCCCTTCATTCTCCAACTTTCATCCCCTCAACTCTTAATGCTGATCCACTGTTTCATGCTTAATTACACATACGCCCCGTTTGACATGCCCCGAACGGTTGTCCGTTTTTATGGCCACCTTGTTGCATAATTTAGGCCACAATTTCGGCTTGCCAACGGCTTAAGTAGCCCGAAAAGTTTTTATGCGACCGGCTCTACGTGTGCGGTCTCCAAGGACCCCAGGCTCAATTCCAACCTCCACCTTAACCCCAACATTCACTTCCTCAACCTCGACCAGATGGTGGCAATAAAACAGATTTAAGTCGGGAAAATTACATGAAAAGTGTGCCAAGATGCCACATAAAATAATAAAACATAATAATAATAATAATAATCACAAGGCGAGGGCTGCATCTAATCCAAAAGGAAACGCTGGCTGACACTTGAGGAAAGCAAGAACGCCCAAAAGTATGCAGCCCACAATGGCAAATGTCAACAGCCAGGGAGAGCGGGGAAAATCCTTGGAAAATAGGCGGAAAGAGGGGAGAGGACGGCAGCGAAGCCCGCCAAGGCGAGACAAAATTAATTACTCGACGTGGAAATGTAATTACGAAAATATTTAGCCCAAGCTCAGCGGCATGCCAAGGCAACAAAATGCCATTTGTCAAGCGCTGTCCCGCCGAGCAGATTTCTTCGGGTCAGGCTCATGGGGATATCCCTCGCATATATCCCTATCCCCATATATATTTATACATATATACATAAACCAATAAAGTACCGCATACGAAATTTGATGATTTATGAGCTCTGGCAATTAATCAAATTAATCAAAATCGCATTAAACTTTGCCGCACTGCAGCAACGCCTTTTTAACGGCCTTTTGGAATAGATTTCTTTTGGTATATCCTATAAATCCCTCTCCCTACTTATATCATTTTTTATCTGCTCACCCTTCCTGTGACATTTGTGCGTGCCATATGCACATTAATTCCGCAAAAGGAAAACTTTTTCCCGGCAGCGTGTGGAAAAAAAAAACTTTACTTTATGGCCCACTTATAAGGAACATTGGCGGAACGATGCGGTTTTCCTAGTCAATAGCGCCTGTTCTGCGGTAATTATCCACTCACCATCATCGACCAACTGGTGCAATTGCGTTTCTATGTAAATTAACTCGGACGGGAAATCGGAGTTTTAAACTGGAACAGAGCAACTCGGTTTAAGGCAGTGGAATTTGTGTTTAATTTGTCACTTTATAGAAAACTATTTGTATGCTTTCCACCTTAAATAAAATACTCTATGGGGCTTATTTTAACTTGTATAAAATCTAAAACAAAGCAATTTTAGATACTTAATTCCCTAAGGACCTCGACCGCAAAGTATGCCACAAAATTATTTCTTTTTGTTTCTGCCCAGTAAATTGAATTGAAGCCACGGCGATGAGCATGATATGATGATGATGATGATGGCTGTGTTGGTTATGGCCGTGTCTCGCTTTCAGTGTTGACAGCTCCGCTGACATGCTGGCCATAAACACGGCCAATGCCGAAAGGGAAATCCAGAGGATTGGCAGGGCAA
The DNA here is from genome assembly GCA_008042635.1 of Drosophila nikananu. Classification (NCBI taxonomy): domain Eukaryota; kingdom Metazoa; phylum Arthropoda; class Insecta; order Diptera; family Drosophilidae; genus Drosophila; species Drosophila nikananu. The sequence continues at coordinate 53,319 of VNJV01015007.1, read as the reverse complement.
GACGGCCGGGAAAGTCGGGCCAACGAAGGGTTCTCGGACTGGGATTGTGTGTTGCCGGCAGCGTAAAACCGCAAAATTTAATTCCCTTATCAGAAAGTGACAAGCGTGCGTAGTTAATGCAATTTTGCAGCGCATTTAACATGACGGCTGCTGCCTCCGAAAGTGAAGGATATTATTATGACGCTCTGAGGAGACTGAAAAAATAAATTAACAGAGAAAGAAATTTATATATTTTTGATCTGATATCATTAATAGATTTTGTTAATTATACATTTACAAAGTAGTAGAAAGTAAACCAGAAGTGTGTAAAGTAAAGCCGTTTTAGAAAGAACATATGAAATAGTTCAGACTTGGGACAAAGATTTATAAATTCTTTAAGACCTTTTCAAAAATTTTTCAATGCTTTTAAAACACCAGTGAATTTAGAAAGGCTTTAGAACAACATATTTTAAATATTCTTGATTTAAAATATAATTTTTATATAAATCCTTAACTATAGCAATATTCCAAGTCCAAGTTTAAACAATAAACAATGATTTTCTGTGTATTGTTCGATCTTCTTGGCTCTCGCCATTATCCAACGGAAGTTGTTTGCTCGCAGGATTCCCTTATTTTTTTGCCTGGCTTCACTTCTCCTTGGTTTTCGGCCCGGCGAAATCCTCACACACAAATTGTGCTGGGCCAAATTACAATTCCGCTGATTGCATTCCCCGCTCTGTCCAGGATTTTCTTTGGGCTCCAGCTGAAAAGCGCCTTCGGCTCATTCACATTTTCCACGCGTTATTCACACTTTACGCCTAGATTTTGAGCGCCATGAATCCTCCAACTGTTTTGCATATTTGTGTGTCTGATCCTTGGTCCGTATTCCGCAGTATTCTCGCCGTCCTGCGTCCTTAGTTCGGAGTCCTGCTGCCGTTTTGCTGCTGTTTTTGTTTCGTTTGCTAGTTTTGCATTCATTGCGAGAGAGATAAAAATAATGAACATACCAAAGGCAAAGTCGAGAAGCGAAAAAAAAGCAAACACCAACGAGCAACTCAACACAACTCCAGCTGGAATCCTTGATCCTTTCCGCGCTGACTTCTAACCCCTTTCCACCCAGTTTTCCACTATGTGCGTGCAACGGAGCTGCGATTCCGCCAAGTTTTTGTTGGCTTAGATTTATGTGAACAGAATGCATGCAGGTACAGTGAAATTTAAATAAGCAAATTACAATTATGAGCCATCAATTAAAATTAAAAGAAATATTTTAAAGTGTCAAGAGCAAAAAAGCAAACTAAAACTTGCGTAAAAAAAGGTTTATTGTAATAGGCTTTCCAAAGAAACTATTTTCTATCATTAAAGAAATACTGAAAATTCATTACATTAATTTGAATACTTTTTTTGTAATTCTTTTAGGTTCATCTCTATTTATTATTTGTAAATTTAACACCTCTCTTCACTGTAATTCCATACGTAAGCGTTGCCCTTTAGTTTGAGTGAGAAATGGGCGTTACGCGAACGCCTCAAACTCCCTGTTTTCCCGCAGTTTCCCCCAGGTTTTCCTGGGGCGCCCCGTGCATAAGGCAAATTGCTTGTAAGTTCAACTCGTATTTTGCATTGTGCCTCACTTCCGACAGTTAAATTAAAGCCATTGTCTGAGTTGTTGCTGTGGCCGTTAGTTAGTTTTGTGCGCCTAACGTAACAATTGCCTGGCATTTTTATCTGCAACAAACCGCTAAACAACAACAACAACAACAGCTAGCGGAAGTAGAAACAACAAAAACCGGAACAAGTTCAGACCCCAAAAACAGTTGAAATACGACAGCGAAAACAATTTGTTAGGCCAGAAGTGCTCTGGAAATCTTCCTGACCAAAATTGCTCGCTCGCTCCTTTTTGCCCTGGAAGACTTCTATCCTTTAAGTGCATAAACAACACTTGGCTGTAGCTTTTTTGGGCTAGATTTTTTATTTTGACCAAGGAATGTGGTCTCCTGGTTGCGGTTTTAATTAGTCCAGCACGCGTTGAAAGAAAGAATTCTAATCGAGCACGGAAATCGTGTTCTTAGGGCCTTTTATGGGTCGGAAATAACACTTTTTAAAGGAGGAAACAAATAGGAAAATTAAGAGAATTTTTTTGGCCGTTCAAATTCAGTCAATAAGTTTAAAGAATTGGTTAATAAAACAATCAAATTAAAATTCTATCATGAATCAAAGACAATGAATTTATTAAAAATGCTTGAGCCAACTTATTGCTTTTATACACCTACAACGAAACCTTCTGACATGGCAAAGTAAATATTTCTTACTTAACTTTCAAATGTTATACTTAAAACCTTTTAATATTTAAAATATCCCTTAAGGTTCTGACTTTTAATGATTAAATCTGGGCCGTTTCTGCAACTCTTTTGAGGACCCACTCAATGGAAAAAAATTAATGTGGAAGAACGCGTTAATTATATGACAGTGGCACAAAGCTTCAGCGGAAAAGGAGGCTAGTGCTTGGGGCAACAACACCCATTAACCATCATCACCCAGTGAACCACCCACTGAGCCACCTACTGAACCACCCACCACCACAGACAGACACCACAATGACACAGAAAGTGTTGAGCTGCAAATGAGGGAACAATGCGACCCAAAGCGGGGCGTAGCACAAAAATAAAAAATGCAAAACGAGTGCCTCGACCACAAAAGACCCTAAAAGTGGATCACGAATATGCTGGCATTCTTTTAAGAGATTTAATTAAATTAAATAGTGTCTATAAAATAATAGGAATCGAGTGAAAGTGAGAAATACCATTCGTCAAATGTGAAAAGCAAAGACAACATAAATTAATAAAATCCATAAGCTGCATATATTTAAATATATATAAATTTCAAAATCAAAAATATATAAGTAATATCCTCAATATACCCTTATTACCAAACACAACACTGAGTATGAAAAGAAAATGCAAAGTGGAAATGCTTCGAGTGCAGGCCATGCGTGGCGCAAACACACTCGGAAAATGCAAAACGGATGTGTAAATAATTTAGACGAGTTGCCGGCAGAACCGGGGAGTGTGTGTGTGTGTATCTTTTTAGTTTATGTATCATTAAAAAATACTTACAGCGAAACAAAGAGAAAAAGCGGGAAAATGTGCCATTTGCCAACTGCAAAGCAAACAGACTGGAGGTCCTGTCCCAAGGGATATATACATACATACTATGTATCCCTATGTAGTTTTGTACTTTCCCGGTACGTGCGAGAAATGCAATAATTATATGCACACATAGGCACAAACACCGAGTTGTTGGTATAGTTACTTTTTTGACATGCTGCAAATTAAACAGGAGCACGAAGAAAGGACCAAAGGAGCGTCAGGAAGGAAGAAAGGAAAGAAGGAAAGCGGCAGAAAGAGGGCGAAGGACTAAATTACTTTTTGCACCAACTGCATACAATCAAATGCAACGGGATTAAAAAGCAACGTGTAACCGTAAATGTAACCGTAACGGTAACACCGATATCACATCTAAATATTACACTGTCACAAATTTATTAATTTATTCCTTTTACTTTAATGTTAAATTACCTAATAAACCTCGGCTAATGTTCTGAAATTGGTAACAGTTTACTAAAGTGGTTTTAATAGTAAAACACTCTGTATAAACAACCCTGTCTTCTAAGAAAACGATCGAGATTTATGTATATAATTTTACTGTGGTTTTCAAACCATAAATTCGCGGAAATATGAATATTAAATGAATATTATATTTTTTAAGAAGCTTAAAAATACTACTTCAAAAAACCTCATAAATATTTAAAACCAAAAAAGTAGAGATTTAAAGCTCCAGGGAAACTAAATATTTGTTAAGCATTTACTCATGAATTTCGCAAAAAAATAACTTCACCCAATTAAATACAAAACTTGTAATCACAGTGCAGCAGCAACGTCTCAGTCTCTGTGGCTTGTCAGTCTGGCTACAGGATAAGGGACTACAGACCTCCTCCGAGCGGACTGAACTGGGTGCAACCTGGCAAACCTCCGGCGGCATTTGCATACCTGATGCTAAAAAACTATGTTAATGTGTGGTGCCAGCTCCACAGACTGAGGATGGGAGTTGAGATTGAGATTGAGGCGAGTTGGAAAGCAGCAGAAAGTCCTGGTGGCCCGCAGGATAACATGCTGTGCTATTCCGCCGGCGGGACAAACCGCAGACATTGAAAGTGTCGCACTGCCTCTCCCTCCGCTCGCCTCCCGTCTGTCTCCATAAATCTCTACGGATGTGTTGTTAACTGCCGCCGGGCCTTTCACATTTTCCATCCTCCTACCCGTTTTTTCCCCTCGAATCCTCTGTTCGGTTATCCTGGGAAAAGGGGGGCGGCGCCTCAATTTGCACGCTTCGTTATTCAATTAGACACTTGGCACACAACCAGCGAGAGGGCAAAAGAGATAGGATTTTGAGTGCGAGACGAGCAGACGACGGGCGGAGCTCTGACATCGCGGGACGCATAATTTTGATTGATGGCCCAATAATGGCGGTGATTTATCATATTTGCATGCTAACATTTAAGCCAGCCAGCGGTGGCGAGTCTGCTTTTGAGGCCAGACAGCGAATATGTTGCTAAATTAGCTGTCCAGTATAATTAAATTTAAGCCCTTCACACTGAATTCGCACTAATTGATTTTTATTTTAGGTTATTTTGAATTTTCTCTTACTATTTTTAGACAAATTTCAGCGAATTTCAATGTTAAACCAAGAACACTTTAAGTATAAAAAAATAATAATTTTAAAAATAAATGCTTAAAATATTTTACATAATAAACTTAGGAAAAATAAACATAAAATACCCTTTATTGTACACTTTTGACTTTATAATAATCTAGAAACTTTTCCGCTGACAATAACCACAGAAAAGTATGCTACAAAACAGATGACACCAATACAAATACGGATGTTGTATACATATACACATACATACATACATGGATATGTACGTAGCTATATGTATTTCGCTAATTGGTCCTTTGCTCTGCAAATGAAAGCGTTGCGCTGACAACAGCCACGTGCAGCACTGATCCCCAGGGCGTATACGCAATATTTGTAGTTTTTTATTGCACCTTCTTCGTGTTCAGGTGTGTGCCACTGCTGCTGCATGTCTATAAAATCCGGCTTAAGCCGCATGCTACCTGCGAAATGTATGAAATTTTTGCTGCCACTCAACACCCAACCCAAAGACACACACACCCACTTACGCACAGCAAACGACAATGCAGAATAAACACACACTCAGGAAGAAGGACACTGGGAATATTATAAAACTATCCAGATTTGGAATATTTATTTATTTAATATTAAACATTAAACTACTTTTCCTACAATAAATACGATGTGTAAAGATTACAAGACTGGATATAAAATTCAAACAAGAAGTAAATAGAAAACCATAAGACATCTTTTAATAAATATATTTTTATGAATCTACATTTTGTTTATTTTAGAAAATACAAATTACATTGCATGCAGAAACATAATAAAGAAAAAATACATTTTTGTAACATTTAAATTTAAAAATCCATTTCAAATAAATATTAATATTCATAAAACACTTTTCCTTTTCCGTGAACTTCTAATATTCAAACTTTTTATATTAGTATTGAATACTTTCACTAAGCATAAAATAAAATAAATTATATAACTTTATTACCAAGTATATTAGTATCATTAAATCCTTAAATTTATTTATATGTTTTTTTTCTAAATTTTAAATTTTATTCTCTGTGCAGATACAAACAGAAAAAAAAACCAAAAAGTGGAACGCATTTTTTCCAGCAGCTTTGGCTGCTGCCTGTGGCTTTGCCGGCGGCTTGGGACGCTGGTAAACACTCAAATCCAATTAAATTTAATACGACTTACTTGGCTTTGTTGCAGGTGCATGTGTGACAGAGACGGGGCCAGCGACTGAGGGAGACAGATATACAAAGAGAGAATGGGAAGGGAAAGAACAAAACGACGTGTGCCGTTTGTTTGGCATTTGGTTGCTCTCGTTCTGGGTTTTCTTGTCGTTTGTTTTTTTAATTTTTCATTCTCAGGTTGTTTTCATTTTCGCCTCTCTTGTACCTTCAATTTTTTCTGTTTATTTTTTCGTCGTTTTATCCGGTACTTGTAGGGTATTTTATACTCTTGCGGACATATTATTGACTTGGCTTAAGAACTTGGTTGAGATTTACCTCGTAAGCTTTTCATTTAAAGAGATTTATTATTTAAATATCTTAAAACCAACATTTATAATTTTATAATTTATATTTAGCTACATTTTATAATTAAAAAATATATATTTTCATTGTTTTTTTCATATCATCCTTATTTCCCAGGTATTTTTTAGTCGCCAGACTTTCCCACCTGCTTTGTAATGCTTTTCTGCTTTCGCTCGGTTTACCTGTAAATGCTTTGGCTTTGGCTTAATTAAAGCCACATTTGGCAAATAAAATATACCCCAGCAAATGAGCTTAAGAGAGCTAATTGAGTTTTGTCAACGAGTCGGGGAGAATCTCTCTCTCTCTTCCTCTCCGGCAGATTTGAGATCTCGATAAAGCGAACTCGCCGTAAACCGGCTAAGAGAAGAGGCAACAGCAAAAAATCAATTAAATCACTTGCCACTGTCAATGAACGATGCACTGCGATCCGGTCCGATTTGTTCACTTTGAAAGGGGTTATTCGAAATGGGAATTCTTTCCGGTTGTCGTAGGACAGGGTGCAGCTGGCTTTATAAATATGCATGAGTGGTGAGCGAGTGTCTGCCGCAATCTATGTCACATGCAAAACAAACTCCTCGAAATCGGATTCATTCGAGGTGTTGTCAGTGGAGTATTTTTGCACAAAATCTACTCGTTGGAACCTGGTTTCTTTGCAGCTAAAAACAATTTATTTAAAGTGGAATTGGTTTAAGGGAACAAAATATAACAAATATCAATGGAAAGTGCTTGAATTTTATGTACAAAGTCCTGCTTGTTTGCAAGTATCACAGACTTTGTGTCTCAAATAAATATTAAATTAAAATACCAGTATTTTGTAATGGTGTTAAAAATCAATTTGTATTTTAATTTATTTCACAAAAAGTTTTCCAATTACAAATTCTTTTAGATTTTCCCTTCCCTTTTCTTCAGAATTTTCCTATCCCAGACCCCTTAAACTGTCCAAGGTGCGGCTTCCAACCTTCGACCCCAAAGTTGGCTTGACTTCTCTAGTCTTCAGGCGAGTTTCTTTGTGAAGATCCACATCAGGATACTCGTATACCGTAAACTGGGCTAGCAGGAGCGGCAGGATCAGGATCAAACAAAGTGCAGCGAAAAGCCTTTTCATCTTGCGACCGTTGAGAGAATAAAGTAACTGGCAATCGAACTCCGAATCGGCCTTATATACACCCCGGGAATACTAACGGACAAAAGCACAGCTGCCTGGCCAGCTTAACTTTGGAATTTAAGTGGAATTTCAAAAGGCGGAGTGGATTTCCGGCGGGCAATTAAGAAAATTCGCCAAGACAACAAAATGTGGCTATGGCTGGTAATAGCCAGCAACGACTACATAATAGATTGTAAATATTTGACACCTGCCGCCCACCCACTTAACCCCAACCCCGTCGAGCTGTGGCCTTAATCCGAACGCAAAACAATGCCAACCATTTACTCCGCTTAAACTTCTACCCTCCAAGTTCGTCCAATTACTTTTTGCACGATTTGATTTTACATTTAACGATTTTTCGCACTTAATTAGAAGCCAGTGTCGATGTCAGTAGCAGGCAGGCAGCCAGGGGTTGCCATGATTTGATTAAATGTGAAGATGAATTTTAATTAAAATCCTCCCCAAGCCAGAGGCTTCCTTTCTCCCCCACTTTTGAATTTTGCGGCCAAGTTTTTGCCACTCAACACTTTGCCCCGGCACAGCACCAACCCCTTCATGTTCTAATAGAGCAATAAAAGCCGCAAGTTCATGCCGGGCTTAGTCATCGTAATTTGTGCAAAATGAAAATTAAAGATCCACAGCGTAAAAGTTTTTAGATGCAAATGACAGACCAACTTACAAGCAATTTGGCCAAAAATGCGGTCTGTTTTGCTCATCAATTTCAATTAAAGTTTATCGGAGGCGCTCTGACTATGATCCATTCCCTTGATATTAGCGAATAGTTTTTCATAATTTTCCCTTTAAATGGTCGGCGTGACAAACAATGAAAGGCGCAAATAAAAGCCAGCTGGAAGATTTCAGCTAAAGTTATTTGGAAAACCGAAAAAGTAAACACAAAGGAAAACAAATACAAGCCAGAAAACGCATATACACTCATACAGATAATTGTTTTTGTTTTTTGGCAGTCACATGCAGTCCACAAAAAAAATTAAAGTACGGCAAGTGAATTTCAGACAACAGGTCGAGTACTTGATGCTCTTGGTATGGTATTTTTTTTAATTATGTAAGGAAAATTGTAATGAATTAGAAAATGTAAATATTAATTTAGGAAAAAAGAAGGAAACATGTTAAATTTAATCAACCAGCATTGTACAAATGGAAGTTTAACAGTAAGCTAAATTTAACAGATTTTTCAAACTTCCTGTGTTTAATATTAACTAAATAAAATGTATAATAAACTGCAATAAATTTATTAGAATTCTTGTATTACAACTTTAATTATAAATATATAAATACAAACATAAATACAATAGTTTGTGTACTAATAAAATATAAATATAAATAATTCAATTTTAAGCCAAACAGGGAGTAAAAAGGATAAAAAACTGCACTCTATTTTCTATTATTATTATTATCTAAAATAGGACAAGCACTTAGTTTCTGTTATTAAATATAATAATAATAATATTTACAATTGAATTTAAGGTATCCCACAAATATACCCTCCCAGCTCTAGGGAATGTGCCAACTTTTCCACAAATTCGGCTTAGAGAAGGGGCCTGGACTGGCTGTCGCTTCCAATGGCCCATTCAAAATTACGAGCCAACAGTTTCCGCAGTGTTTTTTGTCATTTCCATGCGCTCATTGTCAGTTTTAAGTAAGCAACTTCCGCGTTGTTGTAGCTGCCTGCTGTTGTTGTGGCAGCAGCCAAAAGTTTTGTGACCAAAAGTCTGCCTACAAATGCAGACAAATATGGAAAAACTCATGAAATGCAATAAATTTTCAAATATATTTTGTGTGCACGCGGCAGTAGAGTTTTTCATTTGTCTGTTTTTGTTTTTAAATTTCGTTTTTTGTCTCTCATTTTCGTGGAGTTTTTCTTTTTGTTAGTTTGATTGTTTGGTTCTGTGCCCCGCGTATGGATTTTCATTGTTTTAAACTGGTAACTTTTTCTTGGTGCAGTGCACAGAACAGTACTGATAAAGCCACGTTTTGCAAACCATTCAAACGTCGAAACAGAAGCAGAAATCAGAAAAAAAGGGAAATAAAAAAGATAGGAACAGTGACTGGCGTGTGCTCCAGAAATTGACAAAGTCTAAGGCCGAGAGTGCCATATAAATCAAATGTCTATTGCGTAAAGTCAGAAGACCGAATTTACGAGTAGCTTCGAAAGGCAAAGCCAAAAATAGCAGATATCTGCAGAGCAATGAAAAAATATAGATTTGATTTAAAACTAAGTGGAATTGCGCATTTCTAAATATGGAATTTTAAAGGAATTTTCGGATAAGGGTTTCTATATTAATTTAAGCTTTGTGTACTTAGGATTACCTTTAAAGCAGAGACATCAATAATAAATATTGGGTAAATATTGGTTTAAGATTGGTTCATTCATACTTGTAATAATTAAGTGAATTTTTATACTTATTCTCTAGCAGGTAAATTTTTGTTTCCAGTATTTTAAAATATAGTTTAAAGCTAACATTCTGCATATTGAATTCTTCTTACGAATAACCATTTAAAATTGTGTAAAATTGGTATTACTCTTTACTTTATTACTAGATTGAATTTTATTTTTATTTATTTAATTTATATATTAATATTTAATTATTATTATATTATATTTAGTTTAAGCTATCCTAAAAAACAACTACAATAATAAAATAAAATAAATATATAAAAGATTTTAATGAACTTATTTGTACACTCGTATTATTCCAAAAAATTGTTATATACTGATTAAAAATAAATCCCTTTACCTACATCTGGCTTTCCAGAAACTCCCCCCATCATTAATAAAATTCATTAACTAACCATTAACGTCAGGGGTGGGCATGACTTTACCGAATGAAAACACCTTTAACATAGTATACTATAGTATACGAACTCGGCTGTCAACCCCTCCTCTGTCACATATTGTAAATTTTGAGAGATTTTCTCCAGAATTGCCCCATCACCCGCCGAAGCCACAACATCAAATCAAATCAAGGAAAAACACAGAATATAGAACCTACCGAACATCGCCCATCTGGCACTGATAAAAGATAACCATTCCGCTTCGATCGACTTCTGTGAGGAGCGGCGATAAGAGGACGCAGTGGCAGTTGGCTTGGATGAGTGGCCGACCGCTGGGCTATAAAAACTGGCAACCGTTGGCTGTGGGCCCCAATAGAAGCCCTGAGCCGGAGCACTGCGGATCGGATCGGAGCTAACTAGAACGGGGAAAATCTGAAAATGCTGAAGCAACTTGCACTGCTGCTGCTTCTTTGTGGCGTGGCTTTGGCCAAACTGAGCTACGATGGGTGAGTTTTCCCAAATAAATATTACAAGCATTTTTAATATACTTATCTAAATCCCATCTTCGGCAGCTACAAGATCTACGACGTGAAGACTCACACCATCTTGGAGAAGCAGCTGGTGTTGCGTTTGGCCTCGAACGAGGCATACGACTTCTTCGATTTGCCCCGCTCCCTGGACGCACCCAGCCGCGTGATGGTGAAGCCCGAGGATCAGGAGGATTTTGAGGTCCTTTTGTTGTCTTACAACATGGATTTCGTGGTGGTGGATAGCAATCTGGGCGAGTCCATGCGCGAGGCGAGTGATGACACGCAGCACAATCGGCTGATGAGCATGCGCTCCACCGGACGCAGCATCACCTTCACCAGTTTCCATCGCCATGCGGAGATCAATGCCTATTTGGATGAGCTGGCCGTCGCCTATCCCAGCCGCGTTAAGGTCGAAGTCGCTGGCAAGTCGTACGAGAAGCGAGACATCAAGACCATCACGATCAGTAATGGAGATGGCAAGACCGGCAAAAATGTGATCTTCCTGGATGCCGGCATCCATGCCCGCGAGTGGATCGCCCATTGCGGAGCCCTGTATGTCATCCATCAGCTGGTTGAGAATTATGCGGCCAATGCGGATCTGCTGAAGGACTTCGACTGGGTCATTCTGCCCGTGGTGAATCCCGATGGCTATGAGTACACCCACACGAGCACTCGCCTGTGGCGCAAGACCCGCAAGCCGAACACCGCTTCCTGCTACGGCACCGATGCCAACCGCAACTTTGACTTCCACTGGGGCGAGGTGGGCGCCTCCAGCAACTCCTGCTCCGACACCTACAGGGGCGAGACGGCCTTCTCCGAGCCGGAGACGCAGATCCTCCGCGATCTCCTCCTGAACCTGAGCGGACGCGGCAAGTTCTACCTGACGCTGCACTCGTACGGCAACTACCTGCTGTACCCCTGGGGCTGGACCTCGTGAGTAGTTGATACTGATTAATTATTTTATTAAGTAACTTCGTATATTCATTCATCACTGCTTTACTTCCAATTTTCAATTTCTAATTTATACAAGTTAGAATACCCTTTTTGCGTTCTATATTTACCTAAATCATTGAGTGACTAAGTTACCAAAGGTGTGGCATTTATTTACTACATTTTCATAATTTACTTATTGATTTCCTTTTTTAATTTAATTATAAATGAAATCGTATATTTAATTTGAAGGTATTTAGAATATTTATAGTATTTATCAAGCGTGCTATCTGCCTATCTATCTACCTTTCTATCTTTCTGTCTTTCTATCATCTACTAACTTTGAATATTGTTTCCGGTACCAAGTACCATTAATTAATTGACCCATTTAATCTTATTTCTGCTATCTTTACTGCCCAAATTATGTTATATTTATAACAATAAATAACCAATATCAACACCTTTCACAGGTCTCTGCCCAGCAACTGGCGCGACAACGATGAGGTGGCTCAGGCTGGTGCCGATGCTATCAAGGCGGCCACCGGTACCAAGTACACCGTGGGCAGCTCCACCAACGTCTTGTATGCGGCTGCCGGCGGCAGCGATGACTACGCCTTCGGTGTGGCCAACTTCCCCGTGTCCATCACCATGGAGCTGCCAGCGGGTGGCACCGGATTCAACCCCTCCGCCAGTCAGATCATGGGCTTCGTTTCGGAGACCTGGCTGGGCATCCAGGCCATGGCCAAGGTTGTCGTGCAGAAGTACTAAGCGAGTGCAATAAACGCCAGCGATGATGATATTTTGTATTAACTCTGGGTCTGTCTTCTTGCTAATTGGGAATTCTAGGCACGCGCGGGAGTGGCGAGATAGGGGACCCCTTGGAGAGGGGTGGCATTGACACACTGGACTAATTGAGCGGGGCTCTCGTTATTCCCCTCCACTTCAAGTTGGACTCTTCGGACTTATCGCGGTTTGTTAATTGGGTTCATCGAGTGTGGGGGGGAATTCGAGTGGCGGTCTAGATTATCGCACCTTTAGAGAACTGTCCTAGACTAAGAATTAATAACCTATTTACCGCTTATAAAATGGTTAGAAATTTGAAAGCTTTACAGCTTAAAGTTAAGAGTTTAATTGTAGGTCAAGAGATCTATTTCATGAACAATGAAAATTAATGAAAATTATAAACCATTTCATAGATAATATGAGTAATTATCTTCTAAATTATTTACAATATCAAAAATTAGACAATTAGGACTACGAAACCATAACAAGATAAGGAAAAATTATACATTTATCTATACAATATTGATTTCACCTTTGTTAACTTAGATAACTATCCAATCAACTGAGCTAACTAAAATTTAATCTGAACGATAAGACAGGCAATATGCACAATTAACTATTATCAAGCTCGACAAACCAAATTGGAGATTGCTTTATAGCCGCAAGATAATTCACAATTTACGATTTATTGATAGAATCAGTTAGCCATCCGGGCAAGTGGATACTTGGAAACCACTTTCCGGGCCATTGCCGCCACGCCCACCCAGGTCTCCTTGACCATGTGATCAATGTCCGAGGCTGGCGGATCGAAGAAGCCGGCGCCGCCGGGAGGCAGTTCCATGGTGAAGGAAATGGGGAAGCCCGCATTGAAAGCATAATCATCACTGGCTCCGGCCGCCACATAGAGGACGATTGTGGATTGTCCTATCTCATAATCAGAGCCAGTGGCCTCCAGAATGGCATCGTGGCCAGCTTTGGCCACCTCATGCAAGTCGTCCACGGTGTCGGGCAGATCTCTGGAATGCAGGAACCATTAAAGCATACACTTGTTAATAGAATGTCAAGGCACTGACTCGCTCCAGCCCCAAGGATATAGAATGTACGGTCCATAGGAGTGCAGAGTCAGATACATCTTTCCGCGGTCCGCATAGCTGTGAATGAGATCGCCCACCACGAGAGCCTCTGGCTCGGAGAAGGCTTTCGGTCCGGCGTAGGTCAGATCGCAGGGATCCTCGGAGGCACCCTCCTCGTTCCAGTGGAAATCAAAGTTCCTGTTGGGATCGGTGCCAATGCAACTTTCGCTGCTCGGCTTCCGGGTCTTACGCCACATGCGCGTGTCCGCCGACAGCTGGGTGTACTCATAGCCATCGGGATTCACCACGGGCAGGATGACCCAATCGTAGTCCTTCAGCAAATCGGCATTCTCCTCGAAATTCTCAACAAGTTGGCCGATCAGGTAAACAGCAGCCGCCGGAGAGATCCATTCGCAGGCATGGAAGCCGCCGTCCACGAGAATCACGTTCTTGTTGCGCCTGCCATCGCCATTGGTTATGGTGATGGTCTTCATCAGGCGTTTCTCGTAGCTCTTGCCCACCGTTTTCACAAAGACCCGACGTGGATACTCCTTGGCCAGATCCTCGATGAACTGATTGATCTCGTCGTGGGAGTAGTAACGCTCCGTGCCCAGTCTTCCATTGTAGGGAAACCAATTTCGCAGCATGCGGTCCGTTTCGAACTGCCGGCTCAGTGTCAGACCCACATTTCTGTTCACAATCTCGTAGTTGGCATTGTGCTCATCCATCAGCTTCACGAAATTCACCTGCTCCTCGGGATGTACCATCACCCTGGACGAGTGACCGCCGGATGCGGAAAACACCTCGTAATACGAGTCATTTTTGGCCAACTCGGAAATGACGAATTGCAAAGCCGACGACCGAGCTTTTGAGGTCACCTCGTAGATCTTGTACCTGGATTTATAATTTAATTGAGATATATGTTAAATAGATATATATTTTATATCCTACCCCTCATATTTGTTGGACTTCTGCTCTCCTGCGGACAGGCTGAGGCAACTTAGAGCCACCAAAAGCCACCAAATTGTCATCTTTCCACGTTGCCAACTGTGCGGGAAATAAAATTTCCTGCCCAGCGAGCAAACTTTACTGATTTGTTATCAATAAAATCGAACTACGCGGATGGTTGTAAAATCAAGAGAAATCGATCAGAGGCCATGATTGGCGACAATCAAAACTACGAACCCTTATCAGAGCCGTTCCCAATTACGATCTCTCGAATGTTATTCCAAAAGGGGAATCAACTTTAAGTGAATTTAATTCCGTTCCAATATAAGATTGAGTTTTTAATAAATAAAGCAATCAGAATAGGGGTAACTATACAAATAAATAAATCTTTAGGCTAGGCAGGGGAATAGAGTATTATTTTAATAAGAAATTCTTCAATTTTTAGTGGCCACTTGTCAATCAAAATGTAATTAAACTTGAAACCCATTACTGATATTAGTTCAATTAACGTTTAAAAATAGTAGTCATCACCTGAACCTCATTCCTACAGCTCCTAAAGAAGTCTTTAGATTAATATTTATTTCGCTATACTCCGGGAGTTTAACTTTCATAAAGTAAACTATCTACTTGATGTGTGTAGTAGGCCACATTTGAGTCAGTGTCTCTCGTTTAGCCTATCAATTTTAATTTGTTATTCAACATACATAGATTGTTAGAAGACAGCCAGGGTTATAGATACAACTCTTTCGATCCCAGCAAAAACTTAATCTCAGTATTTATAATATAAAAACCAACCAGAGATCCTATTGTCATAGTAAACTCAGAAAAGAATACATTTCACTAATATTTATAGAAAGCTTTCTGACAAGACTCGTATCATATTTCCAAAAATTTTACAATTCCTTTAATGGTGGCTTGGGGTCCACCGCTCGACGTGGTGCATCATCGGCGCATAGACCATTCCCATGGCTTTGGCTTGGGACAAGCCGGCTGGGGGCTGCTCGGCATAGGGGGCTTTGGCTCGGAACAACTGGGCTTTGGCTCGGGAACACGGGGCTTTGGCTCGGGACAACGGGGCTTTGGCTCGGGACAACGGGGCTTTGGCTTGGGGCAACGGGGCTTTGGTTTGGGGCAACGTCGCATTGGCTCGGGGCACCGTGGCTTTGGCTTGCTGAGCCGTGGCTTAGGCTTGGGGCATCTCGGCTTGCGCTTCATGGGGCACGCCTTTTTGGGCATTTTACAAGCAGGCTTTCTTTTGGGCCTGGCGCAAGCCTTCCTTGGCTTAGGGCATAATCCTTCCTCAGTGGGGCTTTGACCATCATATTCCTTTAGGGCAGAGAATAGATCGCAATTAAGGCCTCCAAGGGAGTGAAATCAACTTACCGAAGAGAACAATCGTCGCTCATGTTCGGGCATATTGCCCCAGTAACGCGCCGCCGCTTCCGATACTCGCACTGTGTAATTCTCGAGAAAATTGAAAAAACCAGCGTCAGTGTCGCCAGCAGATGCACTGTCCTCACCACCAGATAAGTTGAACGTACTCATATTTAATTTAAAGATTGCCTATAAGCGTACAAATTTTACCTCAAAATACAATTCAATGAATTCAAATTTATTCCTATAAATTTTGTTCTGTAGAAATTGTTGTGCTACGATCGGGCTTACAATTTAGAATGAATGTCTAGCCGAGCGTCAGGGTAAAGGGCAATTTTGATTTGAAGTTAAAGCCAGAGATTGCTTGAGTTTTCATTCGAAACATTTTACTGACCGGCAAACGGGAAATGTGTAAATTTATTAAAGGAACAAAACATAGTTTTTTTAGTACATCTCAATAAGTTTCTCGGCCATGGCACGGATACCGATCCAGGTCTCCGTGACGAACTCATCGATGCGGCTGACTGGCGGATTGAAACCAATGGTGCCAGCTCCAGTCAGTTCCATGGTGATGGACACATTGAAGCCGGCATAGTAACCGTAGTCATCGCTGGCACCAGCTGCGATGTAGAGGACATTGGTGGAGGATCCGTACGTGTAGACGGTTCCGGTGGCGGTCTCTATGGCCTCGGCTCCGGTGCGGGCCACAGCATCCAGATCTTCCCAGTTGTCAGGTAGATCGCTGAAAGAACCAACATAATTTAAATATCTATTTTTCTGACGTCCTAATTTCAATTTCAGTATTTTCCATGAATCCCTCGAGGAGAAATATGAGTTATATAATATATATAAAGTTACTTACGAAGTCCAGCCCCAAGGATACAGCAGATAATTGCCGTACGAGTGGAGGGTGAGGTACATAATGCCCCGATCCGCCAGCGAGTGCATCAGATCCCGCACCACGATCGCCTCGGGCTCGGAGAAGGCATAGGGACCGGCAAAGGTATCCGCGCAGGGATTCGAAGAGGCGCCCTCCTCGTTCCAGTGGAACCCAAAGTTCCTGTTGGGATCCGCTCCGTAGCAGGTTTGTCCGGCGTACGTGTACGGCTGACGGGTCTTGCGCCACATACGGGCCAACGTTCCGGTCTGCGAGTACTCATAGCCATCGGCATTGACCAGGGGCAGGATGACCCAGTCGTAGTCCTGCAGCAGATGGGCATTCTCCTCAAACTGCTCCACCAGCTGATCAATGATATAGAGAACGGCGGCGGGGGAGATCCATTCCCTGGCATGGAAGCCGCCGTCCATGAAGATTACCTTCTTGCCGGCCTTACCATCGCCATTCGTGATGGTGATGGTCTTCAGGACTCGTTTCTCGTAGGACCAGCCCACGGTTTTCACATAGACACGACGGGGAAACCGCTGGGCCAGGTCATCGATGTAGTTAATGATCTCCTCGTGGCTGTAATACCGCTCGGTGCTCAGGCGACCCTTGCCCGTGATGGGACTCAGGAGCCGCTGCATCTGCCGCTGGGCAAACTCCTCGGCAATGGAGGCGCCCAGGTTGGAGTTGACGACACTGCTGGCAATCTGATGGTCTTGAATGAGTTCCTGGAACTGCACCAGCTGTTGGGGACTGACAATCACGCGGGAGGGATGTCCCAAGAGGCGAGTCTCGCTGAGGAAATCGAATCCCTCCAAGCTGAGTTGGTGCAGCAACTTTGCCTGGTCGTTGGTAGAGGGGGTTACCTCATAGATGCGATAGCTAAAACACATCAGAATTTCTTACTTAATCGGAATCTTTTACCACATTTCCAGCTAGGAAATATTCCTCTTCTCCTGGGCACTTTTCCACTTAAAAACTTACCCCTCGTAGTCACGATCGGCGGCCACCAAGGCGGCGCCTAAGAGGAGCACTAGCAAACCCAGGGAAAACTTCATCTCTTCGTTCAGACTAAGCAACCGCGTGGCCTGGGCTCGCCACTTAAATAGGCGCCAAAGTCACCCGGCAGCGTATCTAATCACCGAATAGATCAATAAATAATAAACCACTCGAGAAACTCCCGCGCCGGTGACCCGCCAAATCAGAGCTGGCGCAATTTCCCAGTTAATGTCTCTTTATTTACAGCCCGATTATGGGAGATTACGCCGCGTACCGCCTTATCACCTCCACGGCCATGGCCCGCACACCCACCCAGCTCTCGGTGACCAGACCCTCGATGTGCGAGACCCAGGGATCGAAGCCCAGGAATCCAGCTGCCGGTAGTTCCATGGTCATCGCCACCGTGGCATTGGCAACTCCGAGAGCAAAGTCCGCCGTGTCACCGGATGTGGGATACAAGACGTAGTAGGTGCTGCCCCAGCTGTAGATTGCGTTGGTGGAGTGAATTATGGCCATGGCGCCGGCCTCAGCCACCGACATCATGTCCTGGTAGTGATCAGGAAAGTCACTGGAACAATGGAGAAAATTATAAGTTTTTAAGAGGAAGTACAACTAAAAGCTATACATGAATTATTAAATGAAATAAGTTACCTAATGCTGGTAAGTATATAGACAATTGCAAGGTGATATATTAGAATTCTCAGAAGTTTATTCTCCTGTAATTGGTAACTACATTATTTATTAGTCTTAGCTGTCTAAACATTATCTAAACGCTGTTTATTGAGAATTCTTCTTCGGAATTTTATAGAGAAAATTCTAAGAATTAATTTAAACAATAACACATTTTGGTATGACAAAAAATCTCTTGGAAACTTGGATTGGAGTTCGCGCAATGAGAGCAAAAGTTGCAAAAATAATTCGAAACAACGAGTAAACTCTGAACGCAAATGTTCTTAAACACGCAAAATTCTTAAATTACTTTCGAATGATTTAAAAAGAATACAAATTCTTGTTAACAATTATAAACTTACTTGGTGTATCCCCAAGGCAGTAGGAAGTAGTTTCCGTAGGAGTGAAGTGAAAGGTACCAGGTGAGTCTGTCGCTGTAATGAAGCAGGACATCTCGCAGGACCTGTGACTCTGGCTGATCGAAGGGCTGCTCGCCACGGTAAATGTCCTCGCAAGGATCTGGCGAGGATCCCTCGTCGTGTCCCCACTCGTAGCCGAAGTTCCTATTCAGATCCGTGCCCACGCAGTCCGGATTGCTGGTGGGACGACGCGTTTTCCGCCAGTAACGTGAGTCCGTATGCGTGTACTCATAGCCATCGGCATTGACCACCGGCACGATGACCCAGTCGAAGTCCTCTAAGAGCTCCTGGTTTTCCAGGTAGTTGTCCAACAGCTGCTGGATAATGTAGAGGGCCATCGAGGGCGAGATCCACTCTCGGGCATGAACAGTTCCATCGATTAGGATCACGGGCTTGTTCCGCCTGCCATCGCCGTTTGTGATGGTCACAACCTTCAGCGGCCGCCGCTCGAAGCTCCAGCCGAACTGCTTTACCTGAGCTCTCTTTGGAAACCGCTCCGGCAGAGTGTCCAGGTAATCGTTGATTTCCGAGTGAGTGTAAAAGGCGGCCAGGACATCAAGATGGGGCAGCTGAATCCTTTGCTTTCTCCTCAGATTGTCCGCTTTCTGGGCCTGCACTAAGGGTGCTAAGTCCTCAATCACTATTCGATGTTTCACGCCGCTACCTTCAAGAATCCTAACCAAATCCTCATCGTCTCCGGGAGGAACTATTACCTTCAGGTGGGAAGCCTCAGTTGAGTTTCCACTTGCTGGCAAAAAATCCCAAAGCGGCTTTTCCAGGGACAACTTTCTTGCAAGACTCTGCTGCTCATCTCGAGGCAACTGCAGCTCAAACACCTTGAAGTCCTTGTAGTCCTGCCAAGCGAAGAGGAGCATTGGCTGCACCACCAGCAGAAGAATTAGGCAACGCGCCACTAATGAAGTCATATTTCTCCGAATGTCCGATTTGAACTGGCCTAAAGCAGCGGCACGATCTGATAGCCTTAGCAAAGTTTATCACTTTATTGGAGACGCTGCCGCCTGCTTACGATACCAAATGCGACTTTTATTTATATGCTTCCGTTTATGGCACAGTCCAACTAAGTAGTTACCCCTTCTGTTTGCCAGGGTGGAAGTAGCGCCTTCCAAATAAACTAGTTCCAACTAAACAAGGGTCTTGACCTTAGCCTTTTCATTAGGATATAAGGTAAAGTCATACCATGATTGTTAACAAGGATGTCTACACTTCAGCAAAGTAATTAAATTCCATCTATGAACTTCTCAAACTTTTCAATATTCATCTCTTTAAATGCTTAACAACGAGGTCACTAATTAGTTTAAGGTTAACAAACAATAAATTCAATCGTTTAAATAGCTTAATAGAGGCTAACGTGCCGAATGAACTCGACGAAGCCGGCGAAAGTCTCCTTGCAGACGTGGACGATGTCGTGGGCGGGCACGTGGAACTCGTCGCCGGGCAGCTCCAGCGTGTAGGACAGGGGAATACCCAGGTTACCGTAGGCGTAGTCATCCAAGCTGCCGGAGGCCTCGTACAAAATGGAAGCGGAGGTGCCGGTGGTGTAGCGGGTGCCGCGGTATTTGCCGATCTGGTTGGCGGCCCTCAGAGCCACCGAGCGCAGGGTACTCACTGTGGGAGGTACGGTGTTTCTGCAGAGGGAGAAGAGTACATAAATTAATAAACCAATTGTAGATAATCGGAAAATGTTTATAATATAAATTTCATTATCGAATTAACCATTCTTCTATTAAAATATAGATCACACTTTTGTGAGTTATTCTTGTAGCTATTTTAAATTCAAATCCCACATCTTTTCTCACAGTATAAAAACGAGAGTGAAGCTGCGAATTAAATGGATGCAGTGGCAGAAATATTCGGGTTTAATTGCTTTTAGCAAATAATTGAAAAGTAAATTGAATTTCATGCCGGGCATCCCCGCAGATGGGGTTTTGCGGACATGGAACATGGAAATCTGGGAGGAGGAAAAGCCTTCATACTCACTTCGCATAGCCGTAGGGATAAAAAATGAATTTGCCAAATGAATGAACATCCAGGCTGAGTTTCACACGATGCCGATTGAATTCCAGATACCGCACCACGGCGGAGGTTTCCGGCTCCGAGTTCGGCGCCGTTCCCGAGTAAACCTCCGAGCAGAGCTGTCGTTGTTTTATTTGGTTTATATGGAAAGAGAAGGCCAGGATTACGAGGCGACTCAATGGCGAAGGTCAATGTTACGGGCTTACGTTCTGACTGGCACCCTGGTAGTTCCAATGGTTGCCAAAGTTCCGGTTGATGTCCACGCCAGAGCAGGCGTGACCGGCGTAGCGGTGACGGTTCTTGCGCCAGAAGCGATCCTAGAAGTACACAAAAATTGAGAAGAAAAAATGAGGAGCTATTTAAATCATATATATTTAACATATACTATATATAGGGTTTATATTATACCTATTTTCTATGCTATTTTAATTTATTCTCTGACTTAAATGTACTGTAAACTTGGATATAAATATAAGTACAATACGAAATGTTTTCTAATAACTTTAAAACTACTATATTTTAAATTCAAACAAAAGCCTTTCATTGCTTTAGGATAATTACTATTAAATGCATTTATTATACAAAAATATATACATTTTAGCATATACAGTAGAATCCGGTTATAACGACTTTCAAGGGACCGACGATTTTACGTCGTTATAGCCGGTAGACGCACAAACCGGAGGAGCAAAAAAACATTTTTTTTGTTTTTTTTTTTTATGGTTGCCATGTTCGTAATAGCTTTTAAAATAAAACAAATTATTTTTTAAATCAAAACGACAAATTTAATAAATTGCAATTAAAATACATTTTTTACTTGGAAAAAACAGAAATATAACGGAGAATAGGCTATGAGGTCTGCACACCAGAGCGGAAAAAAACATTGGCGAGGTATCAATACATCGACGTTTTTTCTTAAAAACATCGAATCATCGATGTAGGTGACACCGTCGGTTGTAGTTTAAATTTTTTGGCATTATTTCGCTGTTTTTTTTCCGGCACGTCGCAATAACCGGGTGAATTGTCAAAAATCTCGTCGGTATAAGCGGTTCGTCGCTAAAAGCGGAGACGTACTAAGCGGAGGCCCTTTCATATAAGTTTGTATGGGGACCAACCAAGCCATCAAGTTTTCGTCGTAATAACCGGTCGGACGCTATAAGCGGAGTCGTTATAACCGGATTCTACTGTATATTCTATTCATAATATTTCGTATCTCATTTTATTAATTAATATATTTATTTTATTTCAAGTTCATTTTATTTAAGGTGCCCTGTTCAAAAATATATTTTGACTAAAATAAATTACTTCCATTAAGACTTTTTAAGATCTTCTTTGATGTTTTGATGCTTAAACATATGTCATGAACATGAAAAACATGAAAAACAAATGGAAATAACAGTATTTTTGGATTTTATAAGTAAACTTTTATATAAATAAGAAAAATGAGTATGATTATGATATTTAGAATAAATTCTTAAGTACTGTTAAAGGTATCTTTATTATAATAAAACTTATTTAATATATTTTTTCGCCTGGACTTACCGACGTGTGAGTGTATTCATAGCCATCGGGATTGACAAGTGGCACCAGGAATACCTCCACATCCTGCAAAACCCGCTGGAAGGCACGCAGATTGCTCAGGAGCTCGTAGGCCAGATACAGGACCGTCTGGGTGGTGATCCACTCCCGTCCATGGGCTGCTGCCTGGATGTAGGCCACCCGCCGATGGCGCTAAAAATATAAAGAAAATGTAGACATTTTTATATGAGCTAAAAGATAACTGATAATATCGAATATATAGTATACAAATTCAAATATATCTTACCACCCGGCTGTTCAGCGAAATGGAGATCGCTGCAATATGGCGACCCTCGTTGGAGTGGCCCAGGGACTCGTAGCGACAGTACTGCGGATACCTGGCCGCCAGTCCGCTCATGAAGCTGAGCACCTCGTGGTAGCGCGGATAGTGCGAGAAGAAGCCGCGAGCCTGGCGACGCGACCGGCGACGTGGCTGCTCCGCCTCTGCGCAATCCTCCTGCTGGCACTCCTCGTAGTCCTCCCCGGCGAAGGAGCTGTTCGCCTGCAGGGCTTCCATCAACTCCATAAGCGGCTGCATCTGATAGCTGACACCCAGGCTGGAAAGACGGGTCTCAAATTGTGCCTTCCGCCGCGGGCTCACCGTCAGCACGGAGGAGTTGCGGGTCAGCAGCCAGAAATCCAACTCGGCATCGTTTGTCTGCAGATCCACCATGTAGCGGAAGGCATTCTCATCGCCATGCTGCACGGTGTATTTTGTATAGCTAAAAGAGAACATTTACTTCATTATATTTTATGGGAAAAGGTATTAAATATCTTTAAAATAATTTTCAGACATTTTAAATGAGATATAAATAAAGAAATATCTACTATCTGACCCTAGAGTAATATTATAACCATCGTTTCGTGTATCTTCTTTCAGATTTATTTTCAGATCATGGCGCATTTAATCTTAAATCGTTAATCTGGAGAATCAATATTAATAGAGGTGCCGATCGAAGCGTGTAAAGACTTTGATTAAAAAAACAAACAAGCTTTGGGCCATATTTTTTGGTAGTGAGTATGTCAAGGTTGGGCAATCTATTGTTTTTCGGAGATATGTGTTAATTAATTCATTGTAGAGATAATGCACGGTGTTCCAACTAAAAATATATATTAGCGTCTATTTGACAAGCATTTCATTAATTTAAAACCACAAGCATTTTGACACTTTTAGTTAGTCCTTCTAACAAGTTAACTTTAAATTTTATCGGTGGAACCGAGGGTGTGATATGCTTATTAGCCGCTCGCAATTAGCCGATAGATAATAATAATTAAGTCTGTATAGAGCCGGGAAATCCCGATGATTGCTCCACATGTCTCAAACTAATTGGACAACAAATTAATTTATGGCTCGCCCTCGCCCGGCGTCAAAATGAGTTGTTGATTCATAAATTTATGCAAAGCGGTGGCTGGCTGGCTGGCTGGCTCTTTGCCGTTTGTTGGCTCTTTGCCACCGCGCTCGGATCGGTGGCCAATTTATCATCTCGTAAAATTCCACAACGGCAAGCACACACGAAATACAAGAAATAATGAAGCAACAAGCGATGCCAGCGAGTATCTGCCTTAAGTCCCTGTATTTATCTGGGGTTTGTGGGTGGTGGGGAGGGTACACGCAAAGAAAATCTATCAGAAACAAAAATTAATCAAATTAATTACCTATACACCAATAGAAAATATTAAGAATGTTCAGTGTTTCCTTGAACCAATATTACTTTTTAGCTTTACTTTAATACAATTTTAAAGAATTCAATAATGACAAATATACCTAATGCTCCTTTAAAAATTCGTATTAAATT
Organism: Drosophila nikananu; assembly: GCA_008042635.1. Taxonomy (NCBI): domain Eukaryota; kingdom Metazoa; phylum Arthropoda; class Insecta; order Diptera; family Drosophilidae; genus Drosophila; species Drosophila nikananu. The sequence goes on along the minus strand of VNJV01015007.1, from coordinate 29,148 downwards.
TATTAAATTTCAATACTTGAGACCTTTATATAAACACTTAAAATCAGATAGGAAAACCACAATAAAATGTATATTTTAAAATTATAATTATACATATAAGACTTTGCTTGGAGTTCGGGATGTACTTCTTAGGAGCAAAGATCCGTTTTAATATACAATGTATATCACAATATCACTATCCTAAAGTTTGAGATTTCAATATTTTCACTTTCTCCAAATCGATTTATCGAAAAACATCTTTAAAAAATGATCTCTAAGTTATTTAAAAACTTTATTATTACATTTTTGCCAACCTATTCTTTCCATAAATTAAACTAGAACGAATTTGATTAACTTAATCGTAAATGCAACTATATCAGATATCCAATATTTTCCCCCAGTGCATTCGCTTTTGTATCTGAAGACAAAGGCGCCAGCTAAAAGCTAATCACGTGTGGCAGCCAACGGCATCCAATGATAATTTAATTAAGCGCCCCCCGCCGTCTGCCGAATTGGAATAACCGGCGCGGCGGGGCACATTTTTCATCTCTACATAAAGATATGGTTTATAATTTTCCCAACACATTTTTAGGCAAATCAGGGGCCATTGTCCATCAAATGCCACCGGCCTTGTGGAAATGCATAACTCTCCGGGCGCTTTGCATGTTCGAAATTATATATTTTTTTTATTTTTATTTTCGAACTTGAAAAGCTTGGGTGGTGATGAAACTACCACAGCCACTGGGCAGCAGCAGTGATCGGAAGGAAGCTGGCAATTGACAGACAGACGGATTTCCAGCCAAAGGCTATGAAATTCAGCCCTTTGCCACCGCAAAGCCCTCATCCATCACTCATACGCCACATGGGCCAGCATGTCGAGAGGAGACGAGAGGAGATGTTGTTGCCCGAGGGCAGCGCGGCTTGTTTGCCAAACATTTCGCACTGCGATTGCTCCTCGGCAATCACAAATTGCGAAAATTATCATCGGAACTGTTGTGTTGTGTAGTGTTTTGTTGTGTTTTGTGGCGTTCAACTGTTGGCCATTGACCAAAGCGACAAAACGTTTAGCGCCGCTTATTATGAATGTATTATGACGACTTCTAAACACGGCCAATGGCCATGGGCACGGCTAAGAGCAATATTTGTGGCGTTAAAATGTGAATAAACTTCTTAGTTTAGTTTTAAAAGGAAATACTGTAACATAGTCATGTCAGATAAATGATCGTAAAAACGCCACAAATTTCTGTAAAATGTGAATAAACTTCTCACTTAATTTTAAAAGGAAATAACGTAATGAAGTTCTTTTGAAAGTCAGAAATAAATGATAATTCAAATATCACAATACATTTAAAATTATTTATATTAAGCCACATAAAATTAATAAAAGAGAAACAAGTAGAAAAATCACTTAACTATGATGCGTTAAGTTTAACACTTTGAGGAGCATAAATTAACTTTATAAGCCTCTAATATTCAAAGGCAAGTAAAGATATATATGTATTTTTTTTATCAAGTTTACTATTTTAATAGACATTAATTGTGTGAATTTTGAGACCTTTACAATATTTTTTTATTGTGAAGCGGTTTGTTCTTACAGTCAGTTCCGCTGTTAACCACGGAAGCTCTTCAGTTTATATTTCTTTATAAGTGAAAAGTTATTTAAAAATAATAATTAATTATATATGTTCTCTGGAGCTATTCAACAGTTTAAGGGGATTGCTGGGGAATTTGTTAAAGAGCTTTGAAAAATGGTGTTTAAGTCTGTTGAACTATATTATATTATTTTATATATTAAATTATAAATACAATTTGAAAGCGAAGACTATCTAACCCGAGGCTCCTTGGCCTTCTATAGCAACACGTGAAAAATATTTCAAAGTTTCCTTATTTGAATGAACAAAAATTCCTACAGAAAATGCTACTATTGTTTCGGAAATTTTACGTTTGGTTCTGCGATGTCTTTGGCTTCTTTTGGCTAGCCTCCTTGGTGGCGATACCCTATCTGAGCCACCGCTCCAAGCAGGATGACTTCAACCTGCTGGATACGACCATAATGTACGTGGCCATATTTATCGGAGTCTTTGGATTACTCAAAGAGGATTTACAAGCAAGGCCCCAGCCAGGACCAGGACCACAAGGAGGACGAGTCGAGTAGTTAACCTGAGGTGACGTCGTGGCCCTGATCATCGTGAAACCCGTTTTATAACTAGAGACAAAAATTCAATTAATGCGATACGCCTGATTGATGTGTGTACGAGACAAACATTATCTTTTTTGCTAGTGGCTTTTCGGTAACGTTGTAAATTATAATTAATGCGGGTAGCCGCTGATGATGAGATGATGATTACCCTTCGTAGCCGGCCAGGTTGTTTCCGAGGCCGGAGCCCGCCAGTCCGAGGAGGCAGAGCGCCAAGCTGCACACGATTCCCTGCCACATTTTCGCCATGTACTATATATTCGCAATGTACACTTTATTCACTTCCACGATCTGCCCAATTATGTATTAAAATATGCAGTTGCAGTTGCAGTTGCATGGACAGCACACGATTTGCAGTATGTATGTATCTCTATTGCACTTTACTTGGTCTTATTGTTTGCGCGCTGCACTTGAGCCACCTGATTATGCAAGTGGCTGTGATTAAATAGTTAGTTTGTTAGTTTGTTAATGGCAAACAGTAGACGTTTTGCGGACGCGATCCGTGTGTTCCATCTCCGGTCCGGCGGAAGACTGACGGGCGGTTCGAAAAGCGGCCAAGAAAGAAGACGAGAGGCTGGCCGAAAAGCACACAGACCGAAAAATGGTCTCGGATCTCGCGGAGTTGATTGTTTAGAAAAGTGAGTGTCAAGGTCGGGTTTCTGACCAGTTTTTTTTTTTGGGGCCTGTGTTCCGAAGAGATAAATTTGAGCGCGTCACGAGACGAGTTGCGGGAAGCCTTTTAGCCAATTGATCGCGGCACGCGTCGCTTTTATATTTATTTAATTAATTTTTACGTCTTAGAACTTATTGATTTTTTGCATAATTTATTCACCGGCTTATTGCCCTTTAATTTGGACTTTTTCTTTTTTTTCTCCGCGTTACTCAGAAGTCTTGATTGGTTTTTTTCGAAAATAGAAAACTAGTTTTCTATAATTTGATCACTTTTTGGCCGCAACAATTTGTTCTCTGGCTTATTTGTGGATTCTGCATCCGCATGTCGCGGTTCGTGAATCGATTCTGAAGCCGTCGCTTGTTTATTTTCTGGTTTTTATAGAGGAACTCGTATTATTGCTAAAGGTTTTTATGCTTTCGGCTTCCTAATGTCATGATGATGAGTGTTCTGTGTGCCGTCTGCGGTTCGATTTGAAAGTTCAAGATGTATCGTTCCTTTGGAGCACTGAACTTTCGATTTTTTTGCCAAAAACGGACAAGGTCAAGCCACAGGCGGAAGTCGGGAGCACTTCATTACAGTTACCATCATCTAAATACGCATTTATTGAGTTCATTAATTCGTGAAGAGATCATCACCAGAAGCCAGGTCACTCAACGCCAAAACAATCATCAAACCATCACCAGCATCTTCATCATCATCATCGTCTCCATCGAGCCCCTTCAGATCTCCGCTGATATTTATATTTGATCGCTTGACTTTGCTTTCGGTCCGCTTCGTTTCGCTTTTGTGTGTAATTATGACACTTGGCCATAGCTTTGGCCACTTCCGGATCGCATCTGATCGATCGGAGCTGCAGTTTACCAAAGAGTCTTGGATAAAAGTTGGAGCAGACGAGCAGATGAACAAATAAGCCGCCACCGCTGCTGCCACTCGCACATTTCCGGCAGAACAAGTTTGTGTGAAATAATTTACATTTAAAATTCATGCCACTTAATGACTTTGCCTGGGCTTAATGCCCAGCTCAATGACCAAGTTCTAAATCATTTTAGTTTATTTATTAGCCAGGTCCAGACACCATCATCAAGCCAAAAGGGCATTCAACTTTTCCCGCACGCGGCCACAGTCGCAAATCAAATTTATTCGCTATCTGCGCTCTGCGATCGCATTAGCTTAAAGGCTTATTATATACAGTCGCCTAAGGAAAGATCTATTTCGAGTTGGTATTGTTCAGCTCAAGGCATGGTATATATGGTTTTATTGTCTCGACTTCTGCGGGACGATTTGCATCTGAAAACCCATTGGTGACAATAGATGCGTCTGGCCTTAACCATGAACGTGAAATCTTTTATCTCTTGTATAGGAACGGAACTGCGGAATACACAGAGATATAAATTAATTTAAATATAATTTTAAAAACAAATAGTATCTTTAAACTTAAAAAAGAACACCACTGTTATGTCTTATTGATTAACACAGTTATTTAAAAGTTTTATTAATTGTAAATCTTAGAATGTATTTGCTTTATTATACCAAATATTATTTATTTTCCAGGCAGTTAACAATGGATAATTATTTATTTTGGGAATTAACTTAAAATATTAAATTTATAAAATATATGGATTAATGGTGGCAGATATGCCAAAGAATATAACACATACGATTGCAATTTGATATTAAAATAGTTAATACAAAAAGTGTAGACAATTAGGCCTCAAATAATTAGATAAAGTAGTTTATTTTATTATAAACGTATTGCAAATACTTTAAGATTTTATAGTATTCTAACCGGAAAAATATTATTATTAAAAATATTATTAAGTTGTACCAAAAAAAACTTTTCTTTGTGTGCATATGATATCTTAATAGACTGTTTATTGGCCCCAGGAGTGTGGGATCTTGTTGCGCTCGCACAGTAATCAAAGTAATCAGAATATTGCCTCACAAACTGTGCCAAATTGAACAAAGTTAAATTGCCCTGCCACATGACAAAATACAGCGATTGTTGGGGCAGGTCCAGGCCAACTTTCCCAGCCATACGTATTTGTTTGGGCATAATTGTTCGGAATTTCGTTAATTCGTAAACAGTTTTATGCTACATTACATTTCGTCATCGCAACTCGAACGAAATGCAGGAGACAGCCGTCAGGAAGAAACACAAAAAAAAACCTCCCCCGGGATTCAACAAAGTTTGGCCCTTTATATTCGCCAACATGCTAATGACATAATGTGCATACTTCAGAAGGGTTCCCCAAAAACCTCTCTCTTGCCTAAGAAATAAAATTACGGCCAACCGACTGACTGACTTACTGACTGGGAAAGGCTTCACTTGCCGAGGGACTTTGCGTGTTCAAGCCGTGTAACACTAAAGAAAAATAAAGAAAACTGTTTCTGAATAGTAAAAGAAAGGAAAACGAATGAAAACTATTCTGTAGGATTATTTGAAATAATTGTTAAATCAGGACATAATTTTTATTAAACAATATTATATTACATATATGTTCAAATTATGAATAGATCCAATAGTCTGCAATTTACTGGCAAAACTTGATTTAATTAGGAAAATAATCAAATAAATCGTATTTAAATATAATATAGATCAGGATTAAATTTTAATTTTTATACATAAAAGTATGTCTTAAACAGGAAAAGCAACTTTAACAAAAATATATTTTTGGTATTTAAAAAAACTACAAATTAGGGAAAACCTTTTCCCAAAACTAATTTACCGCACTAGACAGAACAGTTTCACAGAAAGGGGTAGGTATATATACGTCGAGCTGGAAAAGGAGTAACTATGCATTATGTAGACATTGCCAGACGTAAATATATGGCAGTCACTGTGTCAGGAAGTTGACTAAAAGACCGTTAAATGAAAATCAACACGAACATGGTTCCCGTATAAATCAACTGGTTGCGTTGCTCCCGCTCCAAGCCATACATATTTATGCCAATTTATATGGATTCGGTTAAGGATCCCGTACAGCCGTATGAATTTTTGTGTGCCGCGCACTTTTGACTTTTGCGTTGACATGACATTTGCGGAGCAATAAAAAGATATATTACACTCGGCAACAAGTTGTGGCAAGTAACAGTGGTTACTTTTTATAAGCATCATAAATCGGCACATTTATTTGATCATTGGAATTATTATAGGAACATAAAACACAGATAGTCTTGATGATCATTAAAGTAATATACACAAGAAAGTATTAAAAAATTGTGTTTGGTATTTTGATAGTTAAAGAATTTTTGGTAATCAACTTGGGATATTTTCCTTTAAACTCTTTGGATATGAAAAATAAGTGCTGCAGTTAAAGCTTAATTTAATTAATTAATTAATCCTATTTAAATCCTAGTAAACACATTGTAGCCGAGTGTAATCAGAGGGCAGATCCCCAAATGAACTTCGCTGTAAAACGCTTAACCGGAATAGAAACGGGACTGCTCCCACTCCAGCCCAGCTACTGGCTGCACGCCAGCTCCCGGAGTCCGGGTCCTTGTTTATTTGCATTTGAAGGTGCCTGCGCTTTTGGACGCCCACGACGTGGCTGCTCCTGCTCCTGCTCTTGCTCCTTTTTACTGCTCCTGTTCCTGGTTTTGCTCTTCACGACGCCCACCAGTCAAGTTACCCAGCCCCTGGACTGACATTTAGCATATTTGCGTTTTGTGGCAGCTGCAGCCCCGACTGGGGGATTCTGAACCCGAATCCAAATCCAATTCCGCATTACATGCTACCGGGGCCCAACTTATTAAACGTTGTCGCTGTCCCATTTACCCACTGCGAACATTACACTGTAACCAACAAAAAAATCATAATCATAAATTAACAAATCTATTTTAGTAAAAAAGTTAATTTTTTAATTTTGAGGTCCGATCAAAGCAAAGTGTAATGAGGTGAAGTAAACTGTGGAAACATTCAGCTGCACTTGTGTCATGCCGAAAAAATGTTGTGAATAAATCTGCCTAAAGGTCTAATCGTGAGTTATGAGTATTAAATTAAGCTGTAGATACTGATTTCGTACAATTAATTTATAAGATTTTTATTTTCTAGAGAACATAATGAACTTGTTAAACTTCTTACCCATTTGTAGACGTTTTTTTATAATTTTCTTTCAGTGCATAATCAGGACTCGTTCCGAGGGAAGTTAGAGTTTTAGTGGGAACCCGAGTTGAGCCATTTATGGGTACAAAACCCTGGCTGCCGATGGTTAAGGCCCGCACAATGGAAGACAATCCCAAGCAGCGCACACGGCTCGCTCTGCTCGTCGTGGAGCGACTGCACCTGAACATCAAGTGCCAGGTGAGATTCCCAGCAGGCTGAGCGCCTGCCGCTTCTAATGTCAGTCCGACCCAAAGTGCCAGTTTCCATTTGAGTCTCTGTATAGCAACAACCCGTAAATTCTCCAGTGATAGCCTTTTTCTGATAATAAATTTTGCCTTTATTTTTTTGCCTTGGGCACCAACTGCTCTCCACAATGTTGGGCACTAAATCTGCACGCACTATCACAAAAAAGACGACGAAAGGCCAGAGCCGGGACACCCCGATCACGCCACTCCGTCGGGTGGTCATCCCGCGTCCGGACATCCTGCACAGCTACCTGGAGTACAAGCAGATCAATCAGTATATGGAGTATCTTTCGAATCGCTATCCACACTTCGTGCACATGTACACGCTGGGCCACACCCACGAGAAGCGAGAGATTCGGGCACTTGAGATCAACTGGATGAACTCGGAAAACGTGGAGTTGTCCACGCAAATGAGGGAGCACTCGCCGCCGCCGTATGTGGCCGGCACAGTGGGACACGCCGCTATGCCGGTGGTGCACAACGCCAGCCATGGCCGGAACACGGTATTCATTGAGGCGGGAACCCATGCCCGCGAGTGGATCAGCATCAGTACGGCCCTTAACTGCATTTACCAGCTGACGGAGCGCTACACCCGCAATATCGATGTGCTGCGGAAGTTGCGCTTCATTATCGTTCCGCTGGTGAATCCCGATGGTTATGAGTACTCACGCACCAAGGTAACTTTAACTTTCTGTTATATATTAATACTATTTTATTTGAATATTTGAAATATGTCGAAAAACATGCTTACCATCCTTTCACAGAATCCCAACTGGCGCAAGAACCGACGACTCCACAAGTCCACCAAGTTTGTGGGCACGGACTGCAATCGAAACTACGACATATTCTGGGCCAGCGGCCCGGGCAAAATCAACCGGAACACGTTCAAGGGCGATAAACCCTTCTCCGAGCTGGAGACGCGGGCCATGCGCAACATACTGGACCGCCTCAGCCCCAACCTGCTGTTCTTCCTCTCGCTGCACTCGTATGGCCAGAGCATCATGTATCCCTGGGGCTATTCCCGCGACGCTCCGCTATATTGGCGCGAGCTTAGCTCGCTGGCCAACTCTGGACGCAGTGCGATCAAGTCGTACAACGGCAGGGAGTACCGGACAGGTAGCATAAGCTGCTTGACCAAGCGAACCATCGCCGGCTCCGTGGTGGACTATGTTTACGGCGTGCTTCGGGTGCCGATGGCCCTGGTAATGGAGCTGCCGTCGCGGGAGCTTGGCTTCCAGCCCCCGGTGGAAATGATTAGCCAGATTGGGCACGAAAGCTGGTACGGCATCCGTGAGATGTGCAAGCGTTCCTACGACCTGCGCACCCAGATCAATCGCGACAATGAGCCGCAACTGCCGCGACAGGCACGCTACGTCTCGGAGGCCAGTAACGAGGGGTCGGGGGCGTCGGATAATGCCCCATCGGCCAACGAGAAGAATCCGACGTCGGCCGGTGGCGGCGATGCAGCCGGAGCCAATTCCACCCCCAAGAAAAAGAAACGGGTGAAGCGCTCAATGAGGGCGCAACACGAGACCATCCTTCGTTTGCAGAGTTCCAAGCCAGCCGCCGGACCGAAGCCCCTACCGCCTGGACTCTTCCCGCGCCAGCTACCAAACTCAGCACCACCAAGGAGACCCGCACGTGGCGGCGGAGGCGCTGGTGGCGATGGCATGCTCCTAGCTACGATTGGCAACATGCCCATATCCTCAACAATGCCGCTGGGGGTGTTTCTGTAAAGTGGAGCCTTTTCGTGATTATTGCCTAGATGTTTTAAATTAAAGTGAGGATTACAAATAAAATGTCTTTTATTTTAAATAAGGGAATCTTTCTTCGTCCGATTGTCAAGATACAGATCTCGAATGCTTGAGAATAAGTAAATACAAAAAAAAACAGATCTAGGTGGTCTCTGTGCCTTGAACAAAATTGCAAGATGCTTTACCAAAAATTCGCAAGTTTCTGGTTTCTTTTTGCTTTTTAAGCGAAAGAAAAGAAATCTACTCGTTCAACTAGCGTGTAAATATTATGGAAAATGTCTATGAAAATTATTTAGATTTGGTTTCTTTGTAACGATAGTGTTTTATATTGAAAATCATATGATAATTCGCGCAAATTCACAATGTATCGGTTTCATAGTGAGATGACTTAAAGACTAATACAACAAATCCATTATTGTTGAGGGAGTTACTTATCATTGTCGGTTGGCACCCTGGGTGCGGCGTATTTCTTGCGAAGTTTGTCATACATCTTGCGATCCTGTCGATAAATAGAGCATATTTAGAAAATAGTTTTGTAAGGAACCAAGGTTTTTCTACCTGTTCATTGACTGAGGGGCGGAGCTGAAGTAGAGCCTCCTTGAAATGCTCATTGCGCACACACAGATCGTCAAGGTTGGTGTTGCCATCGTTCAAGCATTGGCGCAGGGCGAACATCGACGCCTGCTTAACCAGTCCAGCCAAATCGGCACCAGTGTAGCCTTCAGTTTGTCCAGCAATCTTATCGAGGTTCACATCCTCAGCCAGCACAGGACGCTTTCCGTTCTGCGTGAAAGATAAATGTTAATTGGCTATTCGACTCAGCGAAAGATCCTTATTAACTCACCTTTGTGGTGGCTTTAAGAATATCGGCACGCTCGCCTTCCTCCGGCAGGCCCACGTAGAGAATTGTGTCCAGACGACCTGGACGCAGAATGGCTGGATCGATTATATCGGGTCTATTGGTTGCGGCCAAAATGTAAACACCCTTGCGCTCCTCCACACCGTCCATTTCGGTCAACAGTTGGTTGACAATGCGAGTCCCGGAGTTGTTGCCATCGCCGCCATCGGAGCGCTTAGGACAGAGCGAGTCGAACTCGTCAAAGAAGATGACGCAGGGGGACGAGTTCCTAGCACGTTGGAAGCAGGCACGCACAGCACGCTCGCTCTCGCCAACATACTGAAAAATTCCAAAATGCATTAGCATTAGAAAAGAATTCCTATTCTCTGTAACTAACCATGTTCATCAGCTCTGGGCCCTTCACTGATATGAAGTTTATGCCAGCCTCATTCGCAATGGCCTTGGCCAGGAGAGTTTTGCCGCATCCCGGCGGACCGCACAGCAGGACTCCAGAGGGAGCGGTCAGACCAAGGCGCTCCAACATCTCCGGATACTTAACCGGCGCCAGCACAGCCAGCTTCAGCTCCTCGCGAATATCATGTAGGGCTCCTATGTCGTCCCAAGTGGTGTCCGGCACCGTAACGAAGCCCTCACGCTTGGCCGATGGCTGCATCCCCTTGATGGCTTCAAGGAAATCGGTCAGGGTGAGACAGAAGGTTGGATCGGTAAAATCATCGGGGGGATTGTCCAGAAAATTGGTTAGCTCAGCCAGGGTAGGCTCGTAATATTCGTTTTTCGAGGATTCCACCATCTTCTCTTCATCGGAATCCTCGTCCTCTTCCTCATCCACCTCCATTTTGTCTGTTGACTTATTATCGCCATTAGTCGGCGCGGCCTTCTCGGAGGATCCAGTTTCAGCTTTGTCTTCAGTATCAGTTTTGTCATCAGCTTCCGCATTGCCTTTAGCTTCAGCCTTATCTTTATCTTCAGCCTTATCTTCAGCTTCCGCCTTATCTTCAGCTTCAGCCTTGTCTTCAGCTTCAGCCTTATCTTCAGCTTCAGACTTGTCTTCAGCTTTAGCCTTATCTTCAGCTTCAGCCTTCTCTTCAGCTTTATCTTTTTTCTCAACCTCCTCCTTTTCTTCAATAGATTTTGTATTTTTATCGCATTTCTTAGACACTGCCTTCTTGCCTTCTTCATCAGGCTCTGATTCTAAACGCACTTCTTTTTCAGAAGCTTTCTTCTCTGCAACTTCAATAGGCTCATCGTCATCCAGCGTAACTGTGGTCATATTCATCTCATTGGCATTATGCAGTTCCCGGAACTTTTTCAGAGATCTTTTCTTCACTGCCATGTTAGCGGCACGGCAAACGAGGGCCATTAGATCGGCGCCAGCATAACCTGGTGTAAGCTCCGCTATCTTGTCATAATTCAGCTTTGGATCGACGGTCAAGGATTCGCACTGAAGGCGGAGGATCTCTCGACGCTCCTTGCGCGTTGGTATGCGTAGGGCAAATTCGTGGTCGAAGCGACCGATACGACGTAACCCGGGATCGAGAACATCAGGACGCGTGGTGGCCGCAACGACTATAACTGAGTGGCCCAACTCATTGACCCTCAGGTTATCCAAGCTGCTTATAAGCTGCGATACAATGCGGCGATTCATGTCCTTGGCTGCGTGCTGGCGATCACCGGCAATGGCATCAATCTCATCAATGAATAAAACACAGGGAGCAAAGCATAGGGCCTGTTCAAAGACCTCGCGGATGCGCTCCTCCGACTCGCCGGAGATGCCACCAATTAGTTCCGTGGCCGGGACTTCAAGCAGCGGCATCTTCAATTGCTACAGAGGTTTAGAGAGGGATTCGTTATTACTAGTCAGGATAAAGTGAAATTTTGTAAAACTCACTCCACTTATGGCACGGGCCAGGAAAGTCTTTCCGCAGCCGGGTGGTCCGTGCAGCAAGATACCCCTGGAGGGCATCAGCCCCAATTGGAAATAGAAATCCGGCGACTTAATGTGAATAAACATCTCGCAAAGCTCCTTAAGCGTTTCCTCCATGCCGCCAACTTCACGGAAACACTCGGTGATGTGCTGCACCTCCAGCTCCTTTTTGTACTTACGAGGTCGGCTGGGGCCTCGCTGTTGCTGGGGCGAATGGTGATTGTTCAGCTGCTGGTAAAACGGCTTACCAGAACCGGCAGCAGGATCGGCATTATGAGGCTTGTGTGGTTTATTAAGAGCCTTGTTGGCTGTTGCATCGTTACCAACACTGCTCTGAATAACATTCGGTTTGGCTACTGAAGAAATAAACCATTTTAAACAAATATTTAATGCACAGTAAAGAAATAGGTCCTACTTTTCTTTGCACTCATCGACATCTCTGGCACATCGTTCATTAAGCGCTTCAAGGCATTGGCCTGAACAGGTGGTGCTGCTGCACATGCAGCCGGCGCCACAGCCACAACCGGAGGATTAGCCGGAGCCTGAGGTGGAGCTTGAGTCGGAGCAGGAGTGTTTCCATTTGTGGTATTAGTATCCATGTCGTTGTCTTCATCTGAACTTGATATATCGATGGGTTCGCTACACACTTTAGGCGCCAGTGGCTTCCTGGAATGTGAATACAAATCATTCATCATGTTGTTCATCACACTGTTTTTGGTGGTTGGTGGGGCTTCGGAGTCCTGGCTCGAGGTGCCGTCTTCTGAGCTGTCCGCCTTGTCCAAGTTGTAGCTCTCCGAGATGATGGAGAAAGCTAAGAAAAATGCATTTTTATATCATTACTCAAAGGCTTAGGCCACGCCTCCTTGATCGCTTACCTTGATGCACCAATTGCTTGAAGGGGCCGAATTTGCGACGCTTATAGTCCGGATAAGTGTTCATCAACTCCTTGGTCATCTGCTTTATATCCAGGTAGGTCTCGCCAATGTGTTCCTCGAGGTACTGCGTTTGGAAAGCGAAGGGTACGAGAAATTAGTACAGCCTGCGACCTAACCTTGTTTTTGTCGTGCCCATATTGGGCGCCCTTACAAAAGGGATTTTTCGTTTTCCTCGCGATTTGCCGGCTATCGGTGCTGGCTTGCGGCGCGGCGTGGCGATGGGAAACGAAAAAAGAACTCACGAATCAACCAAACTCACCTTCTTTACGCGAGTCGATATCAATGTGTCGTGCAGCAACGGCTTTTGTTTCTCCATAATAAGTTTGGGTTAACAAAACAACACGAAAAGAAATACAATTGCCGCTCGCGAAATGCAAACGACGCCTACACCTCGATAACTTTTGTACGCCCGTTCGCACTCGCCTCCTAGGTGAGCGAATTATTCGATAGTTGTATTAAAAACAAAAGAGGTTGTTATTATTTAAGTATAGGAGAAAACCTTGTGCTCTTCACGAAAATCAAATAAAAAATTGACGCCAGCGAAAAGTGCTTGCAAAAACTTGGTGCCAGTAAAACTTGCTGTCAATAAAAGAAGGGCCTATCTGTCAAAATCAAATTACGTTGTAAAGAAATTTACACTTTAAGAACCCTTAAGTACCAATGTTGCAAGCATGAGAACCATGACTTTGAAAAAAACAACAAATTGGTATTTACAGTTAGTTTGGTGAGTAGAATCACCAGAGGTTTTGGTTAGATTCCGGGTTTTTTTCAAAAATTTTACAAAAAAAAAAATTTTATTACCTTTTTTCCTTGATATGGGATAAAACGTTGTGCTCCTGACGAAAGTCGAATGAAAATGACTACGGCTTGCAGTCCTTTGCTTCTTGTCAATGCAAAAACATAACATTAAAATCGTGGCCTATTTGATTCAAAGGAAATGCGGTTGACGAATTTCAACATATTGGAAAACCAAGGTTAAAGTAATTTATCTTACCTAGTAATTCTTCAATTTTATAAACATTCAAAAATAATGTTTTTTAGCCCTTATAAAAATAAGTTATAGCTATTATTCATCCTGCAAATATGTATCGATAGTCACACAAGATATCGATATTTGCTCGATAGCCACTATCCCAATCAGCTGGTCGCAGTTGTTATATCGCTCCGTCGCTCTCTTCTCGCCTCTCACTCTCTCGTTCGTGCGAACAACTGAGTAGTCTCTGCGTTTTTTTCTTTACAAAGTACTCAAATTCAATGTGCTTTTACATCAACAAACGCTGGTCCGCGCAATAAGTGAGGTGTGTGAATTATGCGGCGCAGCAGCAGCCAGAAATGATGCACTCCTCCTGCAGCCCGAACTGAACATCGAGCGAGCAAGCTGTCGATAAATGAAATCACAATCCCCACAAATCTGAGTGCATAAAAAACTGAACTGAACAAAAAAGAAAGCGCGATGTGCGACGGTGAAATTTGCGAGCCAGTGACTCAGCCACGTTCCGAGGGCGGCGCCAACGGAACGTCCGGAGCGGCGGAGCAGGAGCTGCGGGTGCCCTACATAGATAAGCAGCCAGGCGAAAATCTCCTGACCAACGGTGGAGACCCCGGGACGCCGACCGCAGTGCAGGTGGATCCCCTCCAGGTGGCCCACTGGACCGTGGAGGACGTGACCAGCTGGGCCATCCAGTCTGATCACTTTTCGAGGATTCTGCTCGACTGCCTGCGCCTAGAGGCAGTCGACGGCGAGGTCCTGCTCTCCCTGACCGAGGACGACGTCCGGGACATGCGCTACCGCCTGGGATACAAAATCACATTTGGCGAACTAAAGAAGTTCTGGATTGCGGTGCTACGGCTCCAGCTGCTGGTGAAGAACAGCTCCGCGAACTCCGTGTTGTTGGGCATCGAGAGCCACGGTGGTCATTCCTCCTACCTGCCGCTGGCTGCATCCGCCGGACCGCCTTCCTCCTCAACGTGTCCCTGCCCACAGCTGGAGTGCCCCAGTACAGTGTCCGACTGTGAAACCTACTTGCGCCTGGGCGGACGCTATGTGACGCCAGAGTACTTTAAGACCGCCATGAGCTTAGGTGAGTCTGCCTTTCACCGCCGCCCCCTTTCAATTACGAAGGTCAATTGTTCATTGATTGTTTCTCTGGGCTTATCGGTCGTGTGCCAATTGCTCGGACCGTTTGCTATAACGCAGTTTGTTGGCAAAGTCCGCTTGGCACTTCCCTTCTGATAACTCTAAAACAAGAGGTTTCCCCATGCTGTTTAATGTGATAAATGCTCAAGCCTTTTAGTTATTTGCCTTATTTATGGCAAGTCCTAATTGTAAAAATTGGTTTCTGTTATATTTGTTATATTTAAAAGTATTAAACCCATTTTACGTCATCACAACCGTGAAATTATTGGTTTCCCCATGCAGTTTAATGTCATGCTTGCAAAACGTGGCTAATTAAATGTATATTTATTAACACGAGTAGTAGTTCGCGCACGTGAAGTAAGTGTTCTAATTTGTTTGCTAAGAAATAAAGGGTTTTGGAAAATCTACTGTAAAACTACAAATTAATCCCTTTTTACCAACATTTCCCTTTTGATAAGAGGTTTCCCCCCGCGTAGTTAAATGTCGCAAATACTTAAACTATTTATGATTGCCTACGTCACTTTATAAGCACTGCGCGTTATATATAGCCGTTCAGGCTACTTTTCATTTTATTACTGAGTAATAGCTTTGCACTGCAAATAGCTATTGAAATAAACTAATTTTTGTTCAAAAATTAGTTAATTATAGCTTTAAGTAAGAGGTATTTTGTTGTCTTAAAATAAATTAACTACTTTCTGAGATTTTGTTTAAAGAATGTGGTAAAATAGAGACGCCTCTCCCAGAGTTTTTACAACTTCTAACAATCTATTCTACAACCTTTTCGCCAAATGGGCAACTTGTAATCTTTCTGCCAACTGTTCGATTCGGGTAATCTCGCAGGGAACGGCTTCTGTCAGAGTTCAATGTCATACTCACTATAAATGACTAGCTAAATGCGTCACTTAAGTTATAAAATGAGTTGCTCTCCACGGAATCGTAATTACTTCCCATACTTTCCCAGAAATAAAGGGCTTCCCTTCGGGATCCAATGGCGGCATACACTTACAGCAAAGACAATATAATGAGTAAGATGCGTAAATACTTTGTACACTACCCCTAATACGTCACTCTAATTATAATAATAGTTTCTAGGCGCCTGTGACGTGTTACTGTTATTTATTTTAAGTATTTTGGAGGCTATGCGTGGAGACACCGCTCGCATTTATTTATGTACTCATTGGGGATCTCGCCTCTCATTCTGGCTTATATTGGTTTTAGCCATGTGCGCGGGGTTTATGCAACTTTGCGTGCGTTAAATATCAAATTCTGATTTGTTTATAGACTACCCTTCAAGCGGCTGACTTACTTTACGGGGAAAAGTCCCCAACAGTTTAGCTAGCGACAACGAAAACATAAACACAGTTGACAATCAATTGCCTTGTTAATGCTTATATCAATTTGCAATTAATATAATTTCACGGAATGTTTCAACGTTCGCCTGAGTTATTACTTTAAAAAAGGTTTAGTTCTTAATTAAATAAATATTAGGGAACTGAACCTTATGCATACGCCGCAGTAACATTATTTCCCAACCTTGTAACCCAAATTTCCCCTCAAAAGAGAGCATTTCGAATATTAAAATGAACATAACTTGGCACTTATGTTATCTAGGATAATTCCCTATCTGGCCATTATTTTTTCGATAATGCGTTTATCATTACAGGCTGTGTTTGTTTTGGTTTCCCCTATCATGGCCATTTCAATAGATAAGTCGAAATTTGGACAGATAAAGCCTCGAAGTGATTATACCTTTCTTAGGCAGTAAAAATGCTTTTTTTTTTATTGCGTTTAAAATTTAAAATTGGTTATTGTTAACCAATTTTTAATAGATTTAGTCACAGTTCCTAAATCCACATAGTAACTGATATTTGCACCCCATTGCAGCCTATTCGTTCGTGGTCACCTGGATAACGTCATTCGTCATGGTGATCGTGCACGAGCGGGTGCCGGACATGAAGCGATATCCCCCGCTGCCTGATATCTTCCTGGACAACGTCCCTCATATCCCGTGGGCGTTCAACATGTGCGAGATCACGGGAACGCTGCTATTCACCATATGGGTTGTAGTGCTGATCTTCCACAAGTACCGCATGGTGCTCCTGCGACGTTTCTTCGCCCTGGCGGGAACGGTGTTTCTGCTACGCTGCGTTACCATGCTGATCACCTCGCTGAGTGTGCCGGGAACGCATCTGCAGTGCAGCCAGAAGGACTTTGCCGTCGATGATCCCAATGTGGACATGGTGGGGGCATTGATCATCCGGATGACGCGCGCCTATCGCATCTGGAGCGGCCTGGGCATGTCCATACAGGGAGTGCGCACCTGCGGCGATTACATGTTCAGCGGTCACACGGTGGCACTTACTCTGCTCAACTTCTTTATCACAGAGTGTGAGTACATCAAATGGCCTGAGTTTGTTTTATGTTAACTAATTTCTCTTTTTTTGTCGCGTTGCAGACACTCCACGAAATTTATACTTCCTGCACACGCTTACCTGGCTGCTCAACATGTTCGGCATCTTTTTCATCCTGGCCGCACACGAGCATTACTCCATCGATGTGTTTGTGGCCTTTTACATCACCTCGCGATTGTTTCTCTATTATCATACTTTGGCCAACAATCGGGTAAGTACTATAGAGATTCTCCAGAAGTAGAAGATGCCAACTAAGTTATCATCCGTCTCCTTAGGCACTCATGCAAAGCGACTCGAAGCGGACACGTGTTTGGTTTCCCATGTTCAGCTACTTTGAGAGCAGCGTCGATGGGATGGTGCCAAACGAATTTGATACGCCCGGCTCACTTATCGATGGCATCATAGATCAGATATTCTGGGTCAAGGACCATTTCATCATAACCATAAAACGCATGTGGGTGGACGTTCATTCCTCCAAGTCATCGATTCAGATCTTTGGCTCGGACTCTGATGAATGTGTGCACAACACAACCGCCTTTTTTAGTCCGCGTCCGTCGACGACTGACGGCTTAAATAATGCGGCAGCAACTGCCACGGCAACGCCTGCGTCTGTGCCGACAAAGAGTGTGCAGGCACAACGGAAGACCTTCAGGGATGTCAGCGTTGATCCATACTCCAGAGCGACAATCGCCGCCCCTTCCGACGCCGGTACCTCGCAGACGCTCGCAAAGGATACGCCGCTGAAGCAAAAGAAGGTGCTCTGATTCCACAGCCATTCGCTCTTCCACATCCGTTTAACCGATGCCGTTCTTCGAAAAGCAACAAATGCTGAAATCAACCACAACACCGACTGATATTTTTATTTCGAAATTTCCCTTCCCAACTCCCCCTCCTTACTCTTACAGCACGTTTTCCTCATCCTATTCCTCTTCCTCCATTGTATTATGTATGCATTCTACCATTCGTAGTGCCTTCCGGGTCATACCCCCCCTTTCTAGAACGCCGAAATGATGTCCCCAGAGCCTTTCCCTTAGTTCTTTTCGCCGGGAGACGCTCCATATCGGCTTATAAACGAGGATCATGATAATGTTTTTGAAACCCTCCTCATTCCGTTCAATTCGGCTTTGAACTAATTGTATTTATTAATTGAAGAAGACTTCTAATGCATTATTATTATGTAATTGTAAGCATGTGAAACAAGTGTATTTTTAGTTAATTAGTGATAAGTTTGGAACGTTTTGTTGAACGCACAAGAATCAATAAACAAAAATGAATATTTCCAGTTCCTGTATGTGGGAAAGGGCATAGTGGAAACAAAGATTCATAGCGCCCATACATTTGAATTGCCAATGCAAGCAATTTTCGTGTAAGCGTCAAATTATATTAATTAAATGCTCTTCTATCTGTGAGTGCATGTGAATGCTTGGTATCTACTGACGTTCAACGTCTTGAATTATAAGTTATTGAGGCTTCTAGGTTAATGTTTTCCATCGATTAGATTTTAATGTTAATTGATTTTGGCATAAAAGAAAAGTAGTTCGTTATTCTGAAATTATCAAATCAAACGCTAAAAAAAAAACCAACGCGAGTACATTTAAATTTCTATATCCAAGCAATTTTGTCACGCAAATCTGTATGTAAAATGCATAGACCCAGGAAATGTACAATTATAAACAGGACCGCAGATCTAGAATGTCAGGAGCAAGCCCACAGAATGAGAGGGTAAAATATAGTGTTTTTTGGTACATCCAAAATCGGAAAACTTCAGCTTTTAATTTAAGCGTGGAAATAATTAAACGTGCTATGAATCCCATTGTAATGTTTGTGTGAGGAATGAAGGACAGACTTTTTACAAGCAGAATTAAGAGCTTTAAAAATTAAAAGACCAGCGGGCGGCGGCTTCGACAATTCATCATTTTATTTTTGTTTGTTTTTCTTTTTTTTAATATAAAAATGGCATTTCTTTACTAATTTTAAGTTTAAATTACTAATGTAAAGTATGTATGATTGCGGTAATTTGAAAAATATATATATATATATCATTTATATGTCATCCTCATATACTTGTATATATTCTTCAAGGTGTGAAAAAAATATTTGTAATGAACATGAACCGTCTCTTCTGTATCAAGCGTATATAATATATATATATTTATGAAAGCGTTCAATTTGACTTAAAGAATAACGTGTTATTTTCCCGTCTGTCGTAAAGCAAATTGTTTTGGGTGTTTACATTACTTTGCGATAATTCACATCAAAGGAAGAAACAATTAACAAACCATATAATCGAGAGAAGAGACAAAGTCAAGCGATCATCGGTCCCTCGCCTTGGTACAACTAATATACGATGCAAAAATAAACTATGAAAAGTATGTACTTCATGAGTAGTGAGTTCTCTTTGTGTATATTCCTCTCGCAGGCTATACTATTTCAAAAAACAATATTTTTATGTAGTTTGATGCCTTATTTGCTATATGTACCTAACGTATTGTTACCAATTCGGCTTTTGTGTTATGTACGAAGCTAACGTTTGAGGTTTCATTGAATCGTTCTCGCTACGGATGCACCTTCATCGCATTATTATTATATGTATCTGTGTGCATATATGTAGTTCTTTCATATAAGATATTTGTCATTTTTATTTAGAATTTTCGTTATGTGAAAAACATAAATTTAACAAGATTATTGGTTGGTTTTCTTCTTCTGTTCTCTTGATGCTGCTTGCGGTTTCATAATTCATCCCTTTCGCTGCTGCTAACCGATACAATATATAATGTATGTAATTCTAGGCGTAAACTATAACTGCTTCCTTTGCATGTATTTCAAAATATATATTAAACACAATGTCGTATGCTGTAGTTTTTTTTTTTTTTTTGTTTTTTTTTTTGTCGTAGTTTTTGTTTGTTTTTAGTTTCCTTATTTGTTGTTTTTGTTTCTTGTTTTAGTTTAAATGAGGGCTGTTGTTGCTGTTGCGGTAGATCTACCGTCACATAAGATCGTAGTGCAATTATTAATTTCTGTATAGTGAGGGCTCGAAAGCTGCTCACACAGCCTTACGACAGATCTGAAAAATAGAATAGAAAATAATAAGTAAATATCTTGGTTAAGGCCATAAGCATTCACGAAAACTCACAGCTAGGCGCTGCCTCGTAGCGACGCTGTATCTGGTCGTATGTGAACTTGACGAAGGCATCGTACTGCTCGGCCAGCTTGGCGGTCAGCACGGACTCGTAGCGCTCCCGGAGCTGGTTCTCGCGCTCCTTGATCATGCTCTCGCAGATGAGCTGGACCTGCTTGAACGTGAACAGTGCCTTCTCGCCGTGCCGCATCAGGTTCGGAGGGCTGTCCGGGCGTCGCGGGCTCTCGGGTCCCATCTCGGATCCGCTTGATTCCGAGTCCTGCATGCGCTCCAAGGCGGCCGCAGTGATCGGCAGCTGTTTGCGCTTGTGCAGTCTCTTGATCTCGTTGCACAAGTTCTCGGCCATTTTGTCTGCAAATAGGGAAGGATAATTAACACATTTACGTACTTGAGCTATCTCACTATGAGATGGCCTTACCTGGCGACATTTTGGCCAGCGATGCCTCGCTGAATGGACTCGGCTCTGTGGTGTCCTTGGCGAATCGGTTGCTCGGCGTGTGGGGCAGCCCGGCTGAGGTGCTGGGACCATCGCGATCGCGCGACGGCGATGCGGGACTGGCGTTGTTCCCGGCCTGGCCGAAAGGATTACAACGACGGCGCTTCGGCGGGCGCTGGTTCATCGACTCCCAGTCGAGGGCGCGTTTAAGAGTTGCACAGGCCATCGCTATGATTGTTTTTCTCCGCGAAGCGGTCCTGGTGGATTTATAGAGATAGTTGTCAGTTGATGATTGTTGCCTCGAATGCTGAGTCGGCCTCGGGATGCGCTGTGAGGAGAGGCGTCGTCTGTAACGGGGAAGCAAACAATGAATGATTGAAGTGCGGCGGAGTGAACACCTTGCAGGGAGATGAAGACCTGAAACTGGTTTCAAGGAAAAACAGGATTCACTTGACGCACACATACACGAACACAGAGGCAGGCAAGAAAGTACAATAAAAGAAAATGGTGCACCGATTTATGGCCTGCTGGCAGTGCTGAACTATTCAACTATTTCCAGCTAAATTTAGCTTGCAAAATTAACGTTCTTTATCTTATCACTTTTGGGCCATCGTTTTTAAAACTAACCTAAGCGGTTGAGAGATAACTACTTGATGCTTCAATGCTAAAAATACAGTGAATAGATCTAAGAAGAGACTGTGCTGAACAAGTAATTAAAAAGTCATTTATAAAGATTATAATATTAGGAACTGGCCCCATTAACTGTTTTTAGAGACAACAAATATTTGAAATAACCGAATGAATCAACGCTTAACAAGCAAAAAGAAGCTATTATGAGAAGATTAATATTGCCAAGCGAAAGCTTTTCCAAGAAATTTATTTATAAAGCAAAATCCCCAATAAAATGTGGGCTTTTAGAAGCCAAGTTGGCTTAACTATAATGACAGTAATGACGCTGTCAACCAAGGTATTCACATAAAAAGAGAATTGGGAATAGAAAAGATTAACAGGTGTGTTCCGATTTTCACATTCGCCAAGATATTATATATGAATAGTTTATAAAATACATATTAATTTAATGTTCTATGAACTAAAAGCCCTACTGTACTTAGCTCAAGGTCCACAAATCATGCTAATGGATTTAGCTACTTTTTTGACCCAAACTTTTTAACAACCAGCTTTTTTCCGGCCAGAAACCGACCTGCACCGATGTCCTGCAAGCAGCTGTGCCGCTGTCGCCGCAGGAAAAGGGCGATTCCGATTCGAATCCCTAAAGGAGGAGAATACGAAGAACCGAAGAAGCAAAGAAACGATGTATGTGGCGCAGCGCAATTAAAGGACGGCGGACAATAAAAACCACCACGACAAAGGCAAATGCATAGCAATGCAGACAAGGGAGAAGCGGTGTGGCCGGTGAAGAAAGAAGAGTGTAAGCTGTAATCCAATGCCAGAACACGAACAACCACCGTGGAAACTACGCAGGATAATGTGCGTGTTCTTCATTTTTCATTCTCCTGCTTCACTCTTCATTGCTTCTTCGTTGCAGCGGCAGCTGTACCAGCTGTTTTTCACACACACATACACATATTCACTCTCATATGATAGCACACCCGAGAAGAGTTCGATTGACCGAAATCAGCCCGCAACACGTGTGTGTGTGTGTATAAGTGCATATGCGCTCTTTAAAAGCAATTTTCACCTTTTTTTTTTTGCTGTATTAACAATATTTATACGTTTTTGGTTTTTACGTGACAAATACCATGCCAGAGATTAGTTTAAAGAAATGACAGCAGCAAGCTAATGCGATCACACTGGTCGTCTCGCTCTAGCACACACACACGCACACAAATGTGAGTTGGAATGTTGATTTCGTGAAATTTTAAAAATGGTCGAAACGCATATCATTATCAGCCCAGCTCCCTGGAAAGCTTGGCATTTTTCACACCATTGCACATACGTTAATTTTGGGCACTGCGATGGCTATTTCCGCTATATGTTGCTGGTCGCTTTCTGCACCACTTCACACGCGCTTTATTTACTTTTTTATTGTGCCACTACTCCGCTGGCACATACGTACGCACATTAGGGTCCCAACTTTAATGGACTCTACAGTTTAATCTTATATTATTAAGTAGTAGTATTGCTTGCTGTTTGTTTTGAGCAGTATTTCAAAGGCCACTGAAATGCACTGTCTGTAGGTGATTCGGCTGTTTTTATGTTACAAATGTTCGTCTCGCTTTGGGATTCTTGGGAAAAATGGACGACGATGCGTGCGTGATGGAGCTACAAAGAGATGTCAGTATCGCAATTATGAATGCGTTTGGCGATACATCGATATTATTTTCCAACATGGTCGAGCAACAAGTGCTGCCAACTCCTTTGGATTCGTAAAAGACTTACAAAAGCACAGTTGGCAGCCCTCGACCGGATTGTTGTTACGCGAGCGATTTTGGTTTTTATTTCCAGCCATATTTATCAAAGAAATTGTTTAAATGTTGGCTCTACGCAGCGCCCATAGGTTGAGCTTTCGGTAGGCTATAACTTTGGTCAATTAAATCTTCAGAAAATGACTAACCTAGTCAGTGTTCACTGCCAGTTCCCTGCTGCCGGCTGCCTACAAAAACGTGGGATTGGCCAGCTACTCCTCACAGTCCAAAAACGACGATGGCTACTCCTCCTCGGACGACGAGAAGCCCACCAAGAAGAAGGATAAGGCCCCGGAGACGGCGGCCCAGCGCTTGAACCGGCTGCTGGGCACCATGCAGGCCACAGATCAGCTCTCGCCAGCTGACTTTCCACGTCCTGGCGATGCCACTCGCCGGCGCAGGGAGGCCCAGAAACAGGAGGCGGCATCAAAGAATGTCCTCACCGCAGCAAAGAACATTGCCAGCATGCTTGGCACCAGTGAGAGCGACAAGAAACAGACTGAGTCAGAGCTGCTGGCCAAGCTTCTGGGACATGGCAGCGAATCTGGTTCAGCAACGTCGGGGGAAGATCAGGCGGCGGGGGCTACTCCAGCTCCAGGTAGCGAGAAGGAACTTAACCTGAGGTGAACATGATTTTAGAGCAACAACATCTATGTTTATTACATTGTCAATTTCATCTTGCCAGCGAGCTGATTGTGGGCATGAAGATCGATCGTCGCCAGCAGCCGCAGCAGCTGGAACAGACTCGCGGGGAATACGTTCGCCGTTCGTTGGCCTCCCGGACAACGTCTCAGTCGAGGGATCGCCACCAACAGCAGCGCCCGCAGAGGCACATTAAGCGCGAGGCTGAATCCTTTACGGGCAGCGTAAATTTGTACGGCGGCGAGCCGCTCGGAATCTTCAAGGAAGACGTCCAACAACTGCCCATCTCCAACGACATCCTCGCTACCTGGTCGCACCTCAGTCAGCGAGAACTGAGCCTGCAAGCTGCCCATCCGCCGGCCAACTACTTCGAGCAAATGGTTCTGTGGACGGAACAAGGCAAAGTCTGGCGCTTTCCCATCGACAACGAGCAGGACTGGGCGGACGAGGACGTGAACGTGGACTTTTCGGAGCACATCTTCCTCGAACAGCACCTGGAGGGGTGGTGTCCCAACAAGGGCCCCATTCGCCACTTCATGGAGCTCGTCTGTGTCGGTCTGTCCAAAAATCCCTATGTGACGGCCCAAGAGAAAAAAGATCATATTCTTTGGTTTCGCGACTACTTCGAGGCTAAAAAGGACATACTCAAGGACCTGATAGCCAAGGAGCCGAAGAGCAAAAGTATTTCCGCCTAACATCTTTGTTTTTGAATATTTGTTAAAAATATATTTTTGCTTTATAAGACCGACGATATATAGAGTATATATATATATATATATGATATTGTGTAGAAATATGTGTGTGGAGTGTATAAACCTAATACTTCGAAAGCTGTGCAGAAGACTGTGCGCGGAATGTGTGAACAGCCGGCGGCAAGCGGGGGCTTCAGAACAGCAGGATACGCTTCTCCACCGTCTTGCGGCAGATGGGGCAGCCTTCGATCTGGTCGCCGCACATCTGGCACGTGCCATGGCCGCACAGGAAGACCATATTCTTGATGCGATCGAAGCAGACGGGACACATGGTCTGCGAATCGAAAATCGTTTACATTTCGTTACAAAAAAAAAAACGCAACCAAGCCACTCACCTGCTCCTTGATGTCCTGCAGCTGCTGCTTCAGCTTCTGCACATCGTCCATTTGGAAGTTGTTGACATTAGATGGGGCCACCATTACGCTGCCAGCAGCTGCCGCCGCTGCGAGATTCGACATATTCGAGGAGGCGGCTGCCAGAAGATTGTTTTGACTGTTCAATTGGTTACTGCTGCCGGCAACCGGCGTGACCACCGTGTTGTTCATCGGCATGCTATGGCCGGTGGCATTGGCGCTGGCTGCTGTCGCCGCAGCTTCCATGAATCTCTCTTCGGGCAGCGGCAAGCCTACACCACCTCCAGCTGCCGTCGCCGATACCTTCTCCGGCCGTCCAATTCCGCCGCAGCAGAGTTTGAACGAGAGCATTTCGTCGATTTGGGTGCGACAGAGGACGCATTTCTTCATCAGGGCACTGCAGTGCTCGCAGGCCACCATGTGGCCACAGGGCCGGAAGAATACGGCTGCCCGGCGATCCGAGCAGACCAAGCACTCGTCGATCTTCTCGCGGGAGGAGACAGTCTCGCGACAAATAAGGCACTTCTTCACCCTGGGAGCGCAGGTCTCACAGCAACTGACATGGCCACATGGCTTGAAAACCGTATCCCTCTTGGCGTCCGAGCAGACGAGACACTCATCCAGACTGGCCGACGACTTGGGGGGATCCACGTGCAGGGACTGGCTCATTTCATTGGAGATTCCATTGAGCCCAAAGGTGGAGGAGGAAGCGCCTGCCGCGACAAAGGTGGAGGATGCCGACACACTGGCAAGTGGCAAGCTGGCGGACGAGGATTGATTCAGGCTGCCACTGCTGGCAGCTCGTGCCCTGGCATTCGAACTGGTTCC
The DNA here is from genome assembly GCA_008042635.1 of Drosophila nikananu. Classification (NCBI taxonomy): domain Eukaryota; kingdom Metazoa; phylum Arthropoda; class Insecta; order Diptera; family Drosophilidae; genus Drosophila; species Drosophila nikananu. Next base: position 3,356 of record VNJV01015007.1, on the reverse strand, counting down.
AGCCACATTGCCAGGCAGCTCGGAGTCGTCGGTTTTCCGTTCATTATAGCACTTTACCAAGGTCTTGCAGAGATTGGGATCCGGGCAGAGGTCCAACGGCGTCTGCTGCTTCCGGTTCTTGAGAGTTAAGTCGGCCCCGTTGGCAGCCAAAAAGCAGGCAATCGACGCAGATGCCTTCTTATTGTTGGCATTCCGTAGACCCATTAAAAGTTTACCGAATCCCTCCACGTCCTGGAGCTGTTTTAGCTGCGAAAGAGTGTGATGCCGGAGGGCTTCATGCAGCGGCGTATCGCCGTCCTTGTCGGGTATGTTCAGATCGGCGCCATCCTGTACCAGCAGCTTGACAATCTGAACATGCTGACGCTCCACCGCCAGGTGCAGAGCCGTCTGCAGATTCACATTCTGCCTGTCCATATTGGCCTTGCCCATGTGCACCAGCAGCTCGGCAATCTCTACGTGATTGTTGAGAGCTGCCAGGTGTAGAGCCGTGTAGCCATCGTCCTTCTTCTCCTCCACAATCCAAGGTCGATTCGTCTTGGTCAGTAGAATCTTCATGGCGCTGGGATTACCCTTGAGGGCAGCATGGTGGAGGGCATTGAAACCATTGTTGTTGTTTAGCGTTATGTCCGCCCCGAAGTCCAGCAGCAGGGAGAGCATCTCGTCGTGCTCCTTGGAAATGGCATCGTGCAGCGGTGTATCGCCCTCGGAGTCCTGCAGGCTGGGATGGCAGCCCAGGGTAAGCAGGGTCTTCACCACATTTAAGTGGCCCTTATTCACGGCAATGTGCAGCGACGTTTGCCTGCGCTTATTTCGCGCATTCAAATCGGCGCCAGCCTTGGCCAGTATCTCAATTACAGCCGCCTCATCGCCGAAGGCAGCGTGGTGCACAGCCCTATCGCCATCCTTGTCCTCGATCTCCACGTCAACGGCGTGGCGCAGTAACACTTGTATTACCTCGATGTGTCCGTTCTGGCTGGCCGCCTGCAGGGCCGTGTGCCCGGCAAATACGCCATTCACATTGACATCCGGAACGGAATTGGGCGAGGCACTAGATGTGGATGGTTGGGCGGCGCCGGCCAGATACTCCTCGCAACGAGCCTGGAACAGCAGAGGGGTTAAATGTGTTCATTTTGCAAGGATTATTCAACCGTCATTTGTACTTACCGCAAACCCATTGGCTGCCGCCTTTACGAACTCCTCGGTGGCATCCCCAGAGACATTCGGCTCGAATAGCTTCTTGAGTATGGCCGAGAGTCGCTCGCCACTCGGGATGACAGGAGCACAGCTCCCATCGGCGGCCGTGGAGGAGGCCACCTTGCAAACGGCCAGGGGATTGTAAGTCCACGATGTGTTGCCCACTTCGACCTTGAGGTCATTGTCGTGATACACCTGCTGCACTCTCCCGATCTTGCCCAGCGTCAACTGCATGGCATCCGCCCATTCGCCGTGGCCGCGCTGTAATATCTTGATGCTCTCGACGTCCGAACAGATCTTGACAATGTCGCCCACCTGGAACTCGGGCGGAGCAGTTGTGGGCGAAGATACCTTCGTTAAGACGGCTGGGTTGAAGGTCCAACGGTTACCGGAATTGTAGGCCACCACAATGTCGTGATCCTCGTCAATGCCCACCACCATTCCAGCATTGCTCAGGCACTCGAACATGCCATCGGTCCAGCCGCCATGTCCATGCTGCAGGGATTGCACAATTTCCAGGTCCAGATCCACTGTGACCTTGTCGCCGATCTGAAAGCCATGTGGCCCCTTTCCTGGGCCATTCTCGCCCAGTAGTGGGAGGTGATCGCGGTACACGTTGCTGCCCTTTGCATCGTTGACGACCTTCAGATCGGCCATTCCCTCGAAACCCACACGATACAAGTTCTTGGAGCCATTATCCCAGATCACATAGGCAGCCGATCGTGGCGAGGCCGAGGACCAATCCTGGATCTCGTTCACCTTACCGCGTCGTCCAACGCCGCCGTCTTGGTCTTCCCACTGCCAATCCACGCCGCGCACAACACGGGCTCCCGGAAATATGCCTCTGGCGAGGACTTTCTTCGACTTGCGACGCGGCTCCAGCATCGTACGCTCGCCTCCGGGTGTAGTGATTCTATAGAATCGATGTCTCAGATGATGCTTATCTCCGTGGTAGCAGATGGAGCACAAGTCGTAGTTGATGCACTCGGCACACTTCCAGCGAATGCCAAAGATGGGCTGCTGGCGGCAGGTGTCGCACATAGTGCCCTCATGCTTGACGCCCGTGGGGGCGCTGTCTAGGATCCGCAGATCATAGGCACCGGCGCACCTATAGTTGGCCGCGGTGCCGTTGTCCCACACCACGACCACTTCCTCTGCAGACTCGAAATTGCGTACAGTACCGACGTGTCCCTCGCCGCCATCCTGTAAAGGAGAACGAAAAGGAATTAGTGACTCAGTCAATCTTTCGATTTTTTAAATTGCGTAAAACCCGAGACGGACGCTGATTAGGATGCGAAAATTGTAGCTGAAGTGCATCATAATAGCAACTAACTAAGTGTTAAGGTAGGCAAGGCAATCGCTAGTGATCGTCTGAGGTTATCTCCCCCAAGGGATCAGCGAGTCAAAAAAAAAAGGGGCGAGGGAATAGCTAAAAATGTACCGAAGATATGAATACCTCAAGAAATTTGTAAAACCAAATTATAAAGCTTCGTTTGGCCTCAAAATAATACGTTTTGGAAGCTAACTATTTGTATTTTAAAAGTAACAAGAAAGGAAGCTAACTTCGGCATGCCGAAGTTTAAATACCCTTGCAGTAAGTAAGAAGAAGAAGAAAAATCTTCTGACTTTTTCGTTTTCTCGGGTACTGACATAAGGTAAATGTTGCGAAAGAAAAATGTTGCGAACGAGAAATGTTGCGAGCGCAAAATGTTGCGAACGAATTTAATGAATTTATATATATATTCCTATGGCTGCTATATGATATAGTGGTCTGATTTGAATAAAATTAAAACCGAAATTCTGGAATAATACAACATGTCTATGTCTCAAATTTTATGAAAATATGTGAAAAATTGGCTTAGTTAGATTTTTTCATCAAAATTTTCTGATCGGTCCTATAACAGCTATATGATATAGTTGTCCGATTTTGATCAAATTAAAACCGAAATTCAAGAATAATACAAAATGGACATATCTCAAATTTTATTCAAATATTGTAAAAATTGGCTAAGTTATAATTTTTTTCATTAAAATTTACCGATCTTTCCTATATAGCTATATGATATAGTCGGCCGATCCGGCTCGTTCCGACATATATAGCAGTGAGAGCATATAGGAGCATATCTGCAAAGTTTCATCCAGATAGCTTTAAAACTGAGGGA